>JBBPBX010007484.1:39771-65161 GCA_038048925.1 Garcialebias charrua
TATATATATATATATTATATATCTTTAATATATTTATTGCAATATATTGTGCTCAATGACATTGCAATAAATTCTCAGTATATGATGCAGCCTTATAGTAGTAAGCATATTTCTGAGGTAAAAAGCCAGGCTAACCAACCTTTTATAGATAGAGGGTTTTAATTTTACCATCTGGGGTAAGGAAAGACCAATTAATAATGTCTTAATATCTTATTACGGTTTAGAATAATTCACAGCCGATTCCAGAAAGCCTTACTAAAATGTTTTAGGTTGCTACCTGGCTGCAGTTAACCAGCAGTCTTCTCTTTTTTCTGTGTTCTGGGCTGTTATGAGACAGCATGTCAGAGGAATCAATAAAGAGGAAAACACTGGGGGAGAACCATTACATTAAATCAGTCTCCAGTGCTTACAGACTTGAGTCGGGTCCATTACAGCTGGCACACCCTTTCTCCTCTACTTTCCTTTCTTTGGACCGCCATATTTTCATCCCATCAAGCCCCCTTCCTTCCTTAAGACCTCCTCAAGGCATTGTATTAAGAGCACGGTGCACACCCTGCTCACCCTCCTGTAACGTACTGTTTCTATCCAGCCAGGCTGAACGCACAAACTCCAAGGTGCTGACATGCACACGCATCGCAAGAGAGTAAACCATCTGTTTAAATAAACCATTACACTGGCTTCTTTTCCAAAAAGTTAAGCATTAGGTTTTATTTCCTTTGACTTACATAAAATACAAATAAAAGCTAAAGCAAAAAATGTGGCAAACTTAAATCCTCATGTTTGTCCAGTTTAGCTTTGATAAAATCTGTACACATTCGCTCAGCCAGCCTGATGAGTTAACTGTTCAAGCTACAGGTTCTTGTCTCAAATATCTATCATACTGTGTTCAACACTTTCTGGGGAAAAAATAAGCTTTTTTTTAATTAAAAATATTAATGCAATTGAATTCAGATTATCTGAAAAGTCTTAATTTGTCCTGAACTGATCCTCAAACTCTGATGGAGCAACAAGGCTCACCTCTGCTGTACACAAGGAGACAGTTAGTTACCAGCAAACAAAATGACCAACATGCCTGAGATATATGTTGCCTCCAACTCAGTGTCTTTGCGAAAAAGAGAACGAAGGCTGCAGATAAATGGGTGGAATTGCATGGGAAGTTTTCTGGTGATATTTTTGTTGTAGTAATTTTTTTTATTTGTTTGTTTTGTCTTTTAATAAAATAAAATAGACTGTAAATGAAAGTGCATCAGTTTTCAGTGCTACATCATCCTGTCTGGTTTGCAGCGAAGACAGAACAGTTTAGACTCTGTAAAGGTTTATTAGGGGACATTTCAACTGGCCTGACAGAATTATCCTCATCTAATACAAACAGAATACACATATGCTTTTTGTTTAATTTGTAATTATCATGTTCTGATTGAACTAAGTGAAAGTCTACTACAATCAGCTGATGTCTTCAATGCATTCTGCAATGTCACATGTCAAAATCTGAGCATAGAGTTGAAATATTTTTCTTTTTACTTTATATATATATTTTATCATAACGGCAAATTATATTAAACCTAATGAATAATTTATCAAATGTCTAGTATCAAATCAAAGTAAAGGTTTAATTCATACCACCCAGTTTAAACTCATACATCAAATTAACAGCTGCCTCAGGATGTTCTCTAGTCAGAATAAAAATATATCCTTATTTAGGTCAGTAGTTCAACTTTAAACATTTCTTTACTCTCCTACTCAGGCTGAACTATGTAGGCTGTAGACAAAAACAACAGAGCCCATGACCCTGAAATCAGCCTATTTTTGTTCCACAGCCACCTGTAAATGTGGAGACTCCCATATCAATAATGTAATGCTGCTAGTGCTGTGCAGCTTTTCCTTCTGTGAAGAACAGATAAATATAAAAGCAGGCTAAAGGCATTGATTTCTCTTTTAACCCTTAATGTTTTAACTTGAAAGTAATTAACAAACTGTTGTACTATTATTCTCTTTTGGTGTATTCTTTTGATCATCCAAAAGCAGCTGTTCCTCTTCTTTTTTTTTACATGTTTTGTTCATTGCTTCTAACATTTGGGAACTATACTGTAGTTACAGGTATGACAGTAAAATCAATTTGTAACAAGAGAAATTTCATTTCCTGAGAAAATGCACCGTGAATGCTTATTGCGGCTTGCTGAAAAACAGCTGAAATTAGCTAAAAACATGCTGAAATGCAGCTGAAATAGAAGAACAAGCCCAAGTTAGCAGACGAAAGTAGAAAGGACATATATTTGCTGAATTAGATTAAAATAAGCAGAGATGAGCACAAAAATGAAGAAATTTGCTTAAAAGTTGCTAAAAGGCAGAAAGAAGCTATAATTAATAATAATAATAATAATAATAATAATAAATTCAATTTATAACGCACTTTTCATTAATAAATATCTCAAAGTGCTACAACAAATAAAAGAAGTGATAAAATCAAGTAAAATCAATAATAATATCAACCAAGATCAAAGATAAAATCATGTGGAGGCAGAATAGGCTTGCTTAAAAAGAAAAGTCTTTAAGCCGTTTTTAAAGTCAACCAGTGACTGTGGAGCTCTCAGGTAGTCAGGGAGGGAGTTCCATAGGCGGGGGGCAGCCACACAGAATGCCCGGTCTCCCATGGTCCTTAATTTGGTTCGTGGAATGTGAAGTAGATTACTGTTCTGTGATCGTAGAGACCGGGTGGATGAATATGGTGCAAGAATGTCCTTTAGATAGTCAGGTGAAGTTCCGTGTAAGCATTGGTGTGTAATGAGAGCAGTTTTGTACTGAATTCTGTAGATGACAGGAAGCCAATGGAGGTTATGGAGAATGGGTGTAATATGATAATGTAATATGTAATATATGTAATATGTAATATCTGAGAGAAACGCAATTTCGGTCCTGTGTATGTCCTGTACAGTACATATTGCAGATCTGACAATAAAGTTGACTTTGACTTTTGACTTTGACTTTGATATGTTCAAATTTACGAGCTCTCAATAAAATCCTTGCTGCACTGTTTTGAATATATTGAAGCTTCTGAAGGTTTTTGCCAGGGATTCCAATAAACAGGGAGTTGCAGTAGTCGAGCCTGGAGGAGACAAAGGCATGGACGAGTTTCTCAGCATCAGAAAAAGTCAGAGATGGGCGAAGTCTGGAGATGTTTCAAAGATGGAAGAAGCAGGTTTTAAACAGATGCTTAATGTGATTTTCAAATGTAAGATGAGAGTCCATTTTTATTCCAAGATTTGTAACAGAGGTGGAGAGGGGGATGTCTTGACCAGAGAAGGAGATTGTTGTTAAAGTTGATGTTTGTATCTGGTGAGGGGTGCCAATCAGTATGGCCTCAGTCTTGGAGCAGTTTAATTGAAGAAAGTTCTGATTCATCCATGCCCTTATTTCCTCCAGGCAGGTAGAGAGGGCAGTGAGTGAAGATGGAGATGGGGATGATGAGGATGCTCCAGTCCTGATGTAAAGCTGTGTATCGTCGGCATAGCAGTGAAAAGAAATGTTGAACTGATTAATAATTTGACCTAAAGGCAGCATGTAAAGGGAAAACAGCAGGGGCCCCAGAACTGACCCTTGAGGGACACCACAGGAGACACCGACTGTCTGGGAAGTGGCATTGCCAAGACTAACACATTCCAGCCTATTGGAGAGGAAAGATTTGAACCAGTCCAGGACAGTGTCACAGAGACCGACCTCCACATGAAGACGGTGGAGGAGGATACTATGGTCCACAGTGTCGAAAGCTGCAGTGAGGTCAAGGAGGACAAGGATGGAGGGAGAACCAGTGTCAGCAGCCATGAGGACATCATTGGTAACTCTCAGCAATGCAGTCTCAGTACTGTGAGCTACTCTGAATCCAGACTGGAACTTCTCATACAGAGAGTGTTGCTGTAGGTGGTCCTGCAGCTGAGCAGCAACTGCTTTTTCCAGCACTTTAGACAGAAATGGGAGGTGGGAAATTGGGCGGTAATTAGAAAAAATGTCGGGATCCAAATTAGATTTTTTCAGAAGAGGCCTAATGATGGCAGTTTTTAGAGGTAGTGGAACATTCATTCATTCATTCATTCAACCTTTATTTATACAGGCTAGCCTCGTTGAGCCATGGGGACTCATTTACAAGAGGGACCTGTCTCACTCACACCCAGGGTCAATTTAGAGTTACCAATCAGCCTAACATGCATGTTTTTGGACTGTGGGAGGAAGCCGGAGCACCCGGAGAAAACCCACGCATGCACGGGGAGGACATGCAAACTCCACCCAGAAAGGCCCCCGGGCCGGGATTTGAACCGGGAACCTGCTCGCTGAGAGACAGCAGCTCTACCAATTGTGCCACCGTGCTGCCCAACATGACCAGATTGTAGAGACTTATTTATTATTTGTGTGATTAATGGGCTAATTGCAGAGTGATTGGATTTTATGAGAGACGAGGGGAAGGGATCCAGGGCGCAGGATGAAGGCTTCATTTTCTTGATGATGGACTCCACCTCACTCTGAACAACTTCATCAAAGCTGCTCAGGGACCCAGGATGCAGACGGGTAGATGGTAAACGAAGATCAGGGAGGTTGTGGAGCTGAGATCTGATAGTGTCAACTTTGTTTTTAAATGATGAAAGGAACAGGTTGCATTTTTGAACAGATTCCTCAGGAGTTTGTTTAATGGGATTAAGCAGATGAGTTATTGTGGAGAAGAGCTGTTTAGAGTTACCAGGGCAGGTGTTGATGATGTTGGAATAATATTTGGAGCGTGCTTCTTTAAGAGAATAGGCATATGCTTTCTGATGTTCTTTGTATGCCTGCTTATGTACAGAGAGACCAGATGATTTTACACGTCTCTCAATAGCACGGCCAGTTGCCTTCATCCTGCGCAGCTCATCAGTGTACCAGGGGGCTGAACGGGAGAAAGACACCAGTCTTGTCTTCAAGGGAGCATGTAGGTCCAGAAGCTCTTGGAGAGATCGGTTGTAGTAATCCACAGAGTCATTTGCAGATGAATGATTGACAGCGGTCAGGGCGTGAAGATCAGCGGACAGAACATCAGGGGAAATGTTTTTAAAGTCCCGGAACTGGATAGGTCATTTTGGGTTTGAAGCAGGCGAAGTTGAAGGCACTTCCAGAGAGATGACACTGTGGTCCGAGACACCCAGGTCATATACAGATAAGTTATTGATGAGTACAGTGTCTGTAATCACCAAATCCAGAGTATGCCCCCTGTTGTGCGTAGGGGCGTCCACATGTTGGGTGAGATTGAGAGAGTCCAAAAGAGACTTAAAATCTGTTGCCAGAGGGGAAGAGGAATTGTCCATGTGGATATTTAAATCGCCAAGAAAAATAGTTTTCACAGGGGAGGTGCAGAAAAAAGTGAGGAGGTCATGCATCTCTGAGTTAAATGAAACATGCGGTTTGGGAGGTCTATAAATCAATATAACGTTCATCAGGAGTGGTGCTTTTAGGTTGAAGGCCAAACTTTCAAAACAGGAAACGTCCTGGGAAGCTAGATGGTCAATTTTAAATTATTGCAGTAGATTACAGCCAGACCACCACCGCGGCCAGTGCTGCGGGCTCTCTGCAGATAACTGTATCCAGAGGGACAGGTCTCATTTAGAGAACTGGACACATCTGGTTGATGCCAAGTTTCTGTAAGACACATGAGGTCCAAGTTCTTCTCCAGAATGTGATCATGAATTAGACCTGATTTGTTGGATAATGACTGCACATTGAAAAGTTCTAATTTAATACCAGTTGGTGTAGAAGCCTTTTGAACTGGTTTCAGCAGACTGAAGTCCACTCCACGTTTTCCTTGCCACTTCGTGCGCTGTGGACTACAAAGGACCACAGATGCAGCGTTCTGATGACGTAGACGAGTTGCGACACGTCTATCAGACCAGACAGTAGCAATCGAGTCAGAGCTCGCTTGCCTAAAATAGACGGTTTTCTTTCGAGAGCTTCTGTGGATGTAACGAAGTCTACGCAGAAGTCCCAGTTGTTTGATGGTGGAAACAGAAGGAGGAATGGAGCAGTTGTTAAGTCCAATCAGCTGGGAAGCGGAATACGTCAACATCGCGCCCGCCAAGCCGGGGGAAGCTAGCACAGAGCTAGCCGCTAACAGCAGACCCACGGCTCCGAAAGAAATAACCAAGAAGCAGAGAGATGTAACTTGGTTGAGCATATCGTGAAGAGGAGCACAGGAGAAAATCCAGGACAGTCCAGATGACACAGGAGGTTGACAGGCAGTAGGTGAGTGAAACAATACATGTAATTGCAGCTACGTAGTTCTTGAAGCAAGTTTGTGCTGGAGTTTGTCAGGAGGTAGACAGCCCAAATTCCGGTTAGGAAGTGCTAACTAAGCTGTCCGTAAAGTCCTTACTAAAAAAAACACTGAACAAAATAAGTCCAGATAAATGTCCAAAAAATGTCCAAAAAAATAGCAACAGTAAAATAACTATTTAACGTGGAGAAGCGGCGACATCACGCCAGGCGTCCTCTCCAGCTGCTCAATCAGTCTCCTCGCTTAAACTACCAGAAGGAAGTGGAAGGAGCTGAAATGAGCTAAAAGAAAAGTGGAATTAGCTGTAAAAGCTAAATTTAGCACAAAACAGCAAAAAGGTAGCTGAATTTTGTGCTGCTGTTGTTTGGTGTATTGTTTTTTCATTGACTAGCATATATCTTAGATATTTTAGCATATTGTCAGGTGTTTTGTTTATACCTTAGATCCTTGTTTACTGTTTATTTTTAAACTTTATATGCTATTGTTTAATGTAACCGAAACCCTGTGTACACAATTTCATTCCACCTCATGTACCACATTCAACCTTTATTTAGGCAGGTTAATCTCATTGAGCCTCGAGGACTCATTTACAAGAGAGACCTGTCTACAAACTAAAGAATGATGACAACAGCAACAGTAGATTTTCCTTAAAGGAGACCACAGATATGTTTTTAAAATTTTTATGGTATTTCTTTGGGGTTACCAGACACTGTTTATTCAATTTAATACACAAAATAATTCTTAGATAATCAATTATACCCTTTTTAATTCTGCCATTTTTAACTTTCGTTTTGAACGACCGGTTTATGATAATGAGATCTCGTGGCACGCCCTTCAAAGTTCTGCTTGCATTAACTCCGCCCTCCAAAGGCAGACGAGGAAGTCAACTCACGTTACTACCACACAGAGCCGAGCTGAGCTGAGCTGAACTGGACCACGACAGATCAGAGTGTACAAGTTGTCGTGTCATTTTTTATTCTTCCTCTGTAATGTCTCCTCTGACTCTCCCACCCTCTGCCTGTGCGCGCGAGCTGGATGCAGCAAAGCACACACACACACTCACAGCGGGGCTATCTTTTTATCTGTGTTTCTCCGAGGAGCGTGCTGGCCCGACACACAAACACACACACACACACTCACACAAACATGCACACATCTGTTCCCATCTGAAAACTATCAATTTTAAATCTGCTTAGTGCTCCATTATCTGCGCCAGGAGTTTAAAAAAAAAAGGGGGAAAAAAAAAAAGATCATGGACAAGATGCGAACCCAAGTCTCCCGAGTGGCGTTCGAGCGCGCTAACCACTCAACCAAACCGGCAGTTGTACGAAAGTAGTCCTTCATCGTATAAGAAGTGTAATTCTTCTACGGTAATGTCGCCTGAACATTGCTATTAAAAATAAAATTAAGCCACGCATCTCTGCTCTCTGAGACTGGAAGAGTGTGTATCAACACATGTTGTGTAATGCAGCCAACAACGCAACATTTAACTTTAGGAGCCATTCTGCTGAGATGAACTATTTTTCTTCTTCTCCATTTGATTTATGGCGGATCGCAAACAACTGTTAGGTGCATACCGCCACCTAGTGTGCAGGCTGAGATGAACTCAGGAACCGCGTGGGTGGAACATTACCAGGGGTTGCTAGGTGACGGGGGCGGGACAAAGGTTGGGATGGGTTGTGGCTGTGGGTTGTGGCTGCGGTTTGTGACGTAACAAACCGCAGGAAGTGCAATCGGCCCGTTTCTATCTAAGATAAATAAATATACTTATAGTAAATAAACCACTGGGTGCATTTTTTTGGCCTTAGGACTGTTTTTTTATGAAGTAAATACCCAAAGTTGAGTACAAAAACATTAAAAAGTGAATTTTGCATCTGTGGTCCCCTTTAAACAATCACCAATAGACAAATATAAGAGAAATACTGTACAGATTATTATTATTATTATTATTTTTTACAAATTAAAAAAAAGTAGCAAAGTAGCAAAACATTATAAGGTAGAAGTAGAAAATCAAAAACAGGAACATGTCTGCATTGGTTTTGCCAGGATTCTAACAGATTCTTAAAACCATTTAGAGAAGTCAAGGCCAAGAGCTTCAGACCTTTTTGTAAGATGTTCCAGGAAGCAGGAGCAGGAACATCTGAGGTGAATGACATTAAAGAACCTTGACCTATCAGAAAAAGCTGAAACTAGCAGAAGAAAAGCTAAAAGGAGCATAACAAGCTGAAATTAACATAAAGTTAATAGGCTGAAAGTAGCAGAAATTACCATGAAAATGTTGAATTTATCTGAAAACAGCTGAAATTAGCTAAAAAGGTAGCTGAAAAGGTGGAACAAGCTTAAATCAGCAGAAGAAAGCAGAAATAACTAGTTTGCTGAAAGAAGCAGAAATGAGAACAAAAAAGTGGAAATTATCTGTAAAAAACCTGAAATTAGCAGCAACAACAACAACAACAAAACAGCAACAAAGTAGCTAAAAATAAGAAAGAAGCTTACATTACAAGAAGGGAGTGGAGAGAGCCCATTTTTGCTGAATTAGGCAGGAAAACGTTTGAGTACAAAAAATATTAGCCTGGTTAAAACCAGACCCTTCTCCTTCACTTCGCTTTGAATAGGGTCTGGCATTTCTCCCATAGACAAGGATTTCTCCAATCGATTTATGACCGGACCTATCAGAGAACAGAAGGCGGATTACCGGACCAATCAGAGAACAGAAGGCGGAGTTTTGAACGACGTCGACTGACGTCGTCAGTTAAAATGGCTGCCGCCACGAAGGAATTTTCATGAAAACAAGGTAAAAAACTATTATTTCTTTGCTGAGAAAAAATACATTTCTTAGCTGACGTTATATCAGAAGTGTTCCTGAGCTTAACAGTTCCTAAATCAATTCACAAAATGGTCAAATCTGCTGGATTTAAATAGTTTCGGTTTGACATTTTCCAAACAGCCTCGGGTGCGCTACGAAAATAAATGATAAAAAATCGAATTTTATCTCAAATGTTTCATCTAGGCCAACAGTCAGTAAATTAGAGCCATATAATTACACACTGGTAGCAGAAAAAATATCCACCGAGTGGTTTCTGAGCTATTTATCTGATAGCCTGGACCTCGCCAGGCTAAACTAACAAAACTCCGCCTTCTGTTCTCTGATTGGTCCGGTCAAAAATCGACCGGAGAAATCGTTGTCTATGGGAGAAGTCCCAGACCCTATTCAAAGCGAAGTGAAGGAGAAAGGTCTGGTTTTAACCAGGCTAAAAAAATATGGAATTAGCTGAAAAAAAGCTTAAAGGAGACCACATATAGGTCTTTTAAAATTTTTATGTTATGTCTGTGTGCTATCTTGACAATATTAATTCATTTTAATACACAAAATAATTCTTAGATAATTAATTATACCCTTTTTAATTCTGCCATTTTTAACTTTCGTTTTGAACGACCGGTTTCTGATACAAGTTCTGAAGTCCACGCCCTTCAAAGATCTGTTTACGCCCTCTGTAACAGCCAGTATCTGTAATGTGTTGTTGTTTTAAAATTAGCTCTTTTTTTATTACTCATTTGACTTACTGTTAGTGCTAGCTTAAAGGACAACACCCACCGTGACAGTAACAATTCACCATATTGGAGAATTACTGTAGTATTTTATGAATTTTATTTTCATTTTTGCATTTGGGCCAGGCGAGGGTTAAAAAAAAAAAAAAAAAAAAACCCACTCCCGAATGAATCCGGAAACCTGGCCGAAGAGTCCCGAAGGGTCATGCCTTTTGTTACATTGATCTCCACCCAGAAAGCAAGGCAGAAGGTAGGAGTGAGTTTCCATGGAGGTTTATGAGAGTGAGAGTAAAACTGCATATTTCCTGGTGCATTTTTGTGTACAACTGGACCAGTGGTCTGCTTTTATTTTTTATTTATTTTATAGACCTTTTTAATAAGATATAACACCGCTGCGACTGTTGCTGGCTGCTCTCCTCTCCTCTGCCCAGAGAGGAGCGAGCCGCGCGGCTTCTCCCTGGCTCCCCGTTCCGCTGCGTCAGCTTTGAAGTTCGTGCCGGGGCTCGGTTCTGTCCCAGCCTTGTTGCTGGAGCACGGGGAAGCACGGAGAGCATGGGGAAGCCCGCGCGCCTTGAGCTCCGCGCTGCGGCTGCCTTTCTACTCCCGACCTGTCTGGTCAGGGGAGAGAATAAAAAGGCGATGCGGAAATGAATGAATTTGTCGCGATCAAGCGAATTAAACTAGTATGTCTACGTGGATGCTGCTCAGAATATGACAGACATCAGTGAGCGACCGCTTCTCTTTTTTTTTTCCTCTCTTAGAGCAGCGGTCATGGAAGTTGATGAAGGCTTATTAAAACTCCGCCTGTAACTCCAAGGCGGAATCTTTAGTGATGTGAATGCCCATATTTGGAGAGGGGCAGATCTTCCCGGAGCTTCTGCTAAAATCTGCTATAAATCATGAAATAACACATTTTGCATTATTTCTCTACAATATAAATAAACGCTCCTGTATTATTTTTAAATAAACTAATAAATATTAATGGCGATGCAATTTGAAAACATGGTGGGTCATGGACTTTAAGATAACTTACTGAAACCCACCACTGCACCCTGTATTCACTGGTTAATTGGACATCATTAACCTCACGCAGACTCTTCCACTGGTACATTTTCATCTTTAAATCACTTCTTGGTCTGCTGCCCTCATACATCTCCTCCTACATGTCTTTGCGTGAGTGCAGCTACAGTGTGCGCTCTCAGGACATGATTACCTGCAGTGTTCCGTCAGTGAGGACTGAACTTGGAAAAAGGGCCTTCTCCTACTCCGCTCCTGCTTCATGGAATATCTTACAAAAAGATCTGAAGCTCTCGACCTTGACTTCTCTAAATGGTTTTCAGAATCTGTTGGAATCCTGGCAAAAACCAATGCAGATTTGTTCCTGTCTTTGATTTTATACGTCTACCTTATAATGTTTTGCTAGTTTTTTGATACTTTGTTAAAAAAAAAAAAAAAAACTTTCTTTTGTTTTTTTCTCTCTTTTGTTTTCTATTGTTTATTGTTTGTTTGTTTATTGTTTATTGTTTAAGGAAATTCTACCACTGCTGTTCATTGTTCTTTAGTTTTAGCAGGTCGCTTTCGTAAATGAGCCCATGAGGTTCAAAAGATTTACCTGACTAAATAAAGGTTGAATGAATGAAAAAAACCCGTCTGAGCGCGCCGCAATTTGCTGCTCCTTTTAGCATGAGACCACCCGAATCCGATGCTAATGTTAGCTTGTTCCTCTTCCGGTGTTCGCCAGCTCCGCTCGTTGCACGCGGAGATTTTGGGAGTTATCGCTGTTCCAGTCAAGACAACACAAAGTTCACCAAGTGTCTCCCGTAAATTAATCCGTAAGGAGAAGGTCCTCGCTGCTGCGAGGCTGCAGCGAGGCTGTACAGTTGAAGCTCCGCTCCATCGCGCCAGAAGAGGGTCCCGTTGCCGCCGGTCCCTACGCCGGGGGTCTGCTCGTTTAATTTTTGCCGGCTGCGCGTTGGGAGCGATCGCAAATACACTAAAAATTGAACTAAAACATAAAAATAACAATTATACTTTATTTATAAAGCCATTTAAAAAAACACAGCTGCAACAAAGTGCTGTACACATGAAATTAAGAACATATAAACAAAAGATGAGATGAAATCATGAAAAACAACAGTCATGTGTTTAATACAGAAGTGGGTTGAGCCTAACCAGGGGTTGCTAGGTGAGGGGCTGGACTCAGGTTTGAGGTGGTTGGCTGCGGTTTGTGAAGTGGGAAACGAAGTGTATTTATCAAAGATAAATAAATCTACTTAGAGTAAATAAACCACTGGGTGCATTTTTTTGGCCTTAGGACTGTTTTTTTATGAAGTAAATACCCAAAGTTGAGTAAAAAAAACATTAAAAAGTGAATTTTGAATATGTGGTCCCCTTTAAAATACTATAAAACAGCTCTATAACTGCAATAGTAAACAAAAACAAAAAAAGGCTGGAACTTGCAGGAATAAGCTGAAAGGAGCACAACAAGCTAAAATTAGCAGATATAAGTTAGAAGAAGCCCAAAAATGTTTGTTTGTTTTTTTCAAAAAATTTTGGGCTTCTTCTAACTTATCTCTGCTAATTTTAGCTTGTTGTGCTCCTTTCAGCTTATTCCTGCAAGTTTCAGCCTTTTTTTGTTTTTGTTTACTATTGCAGAAATAATCTGAAAGCACAAAACAGCTGAAAAAACTGCTGAAAGTAGTTGTACAAATGTTTACATTTGCACAAGGAAGCTGAAAGAAGCTGAAGCAGAACAAACTGTGAAAGGAGCAGGAAAAGGTTGTAAAATGAGCGCAATTCATTTTCTGAGATTCTTTTTTTTCTTTTCCAGAAATGGCTAAAGTGCCCTGAAGTGACCAGCTGTGACTTGGCACTATGCCAGTAAACTGAACTGAATCAAGTTAAATATTTCAATAAGCTAAAGTGGCACTAATACCAAAAGTCATAGCAGGATTGTCCTGAAAGAGATGAATGTTTTTAATTTATGATTTTTTAAAATAGCTTGGAAACTTAGGGATGAGAATTGTGCTGAAAAACTTACGTAATAAAATGGATCTCAATAGTGTGATGCTCCATAAACATTCACACAATAATCTCAACCACACGGGTTGGTCAAGAAGTTTGCATGTACAGAACATTGTTACTGTGACTAAATGCAGTTATTTCAGTCACTTTGACTGTTTCCTTTTGGGTTTGTGGGCCTTTCTTTAAGGATGTGGAATAACTCCTTTGAGTGGACAGACGGCCATCTTTGTTTTGCTGTTGTACTCTTATTGCTGTTGCAAAGCAGAAATCAAACGCATCACTTCAGTCAGAAACTGCAATAAACTGAGTTGATGAGTTCAAGAAATACTTTGCGTTATGATACTGACATGTTTTTTTTATGTTAAAGGTATTGTGACATGATGTTGGACATTTGCATATTTGTCACAACATATATATCTTATATCATTCAGCTCTGTTTGTTTTTGCAAAATAAATTATAAATATATTAAAATTTCATTCCAAGTTATGGTAGTTTTTTCTCTGGGACACGCCCCTAAAAATCAGCGCATTTCCGCAAAACGTCATCGTGACGTACATGTGGGCACTGGGCATAAGGCAGAGCCTTGCCCATTTGTTTGGTGTGTTAACTGCTTTCCATACAGATACTTTTTCTGAAAGATCGCCTCTTTTTTTTGTGTAACTTGAAAAATGCCGTCACGTTGTAGGTGTTTGGGTGTTCTAATATCAGCAGTGAACAAGTGAGCATTCACAAATTCCCAAAAGATGAGAAACTTCCCCTATACAGTAATGGACAAGTACAGAGAAGAGGGGCCTATGGTGTCCTACCAAAGAGTCGTATGTCTGCAACGACCATCTTACTGCTGATCAGGTAACATATGTAATTTTTTTTTATTCAGGGAGGGTTTATTAATGAGAGTTTTGGATGATTTACTGTCTTAAAATGATAGATCTCAAACGCGATCGGGACTCTGTTAGCTTAGCCCAAGAACAAAGAAGCCACATCACGAAGCTATCCTCACTTAGCTACTGTGTATGAAATAAACCGTGTCTAAATCACTTTTCAATTGATCGAATGTCCAATAACTGTATTTGATGAATAATAACCCTTCGATTGCTTTAATACATTCATGTACTAACAATAGGTTGTGTTTGTTCGCTGCTAACACACTAGCCGAGATAGCTGCTACTAGCCGAGATACAGGCCACGTTGCTATTTATGTATTTTTAAATTATGTCTGCGCGATCAAGTAACATCAGTAAGTTTTTTTATTCAGGGAGGGTTTATTAATGAGAGTTTTGGATGATTTATTGCCTTAAAATGATAGATCTCAGACGCGATCAGGACTCTGTTAGCTCAGCCCAAGAACAAAGAAGCCACATCACGAAGCTATCCTCACTTAGCTACTGTGTATGAAATAAACCGTGTCTAAATCACTTCTCAATTGATCGAGTGTCCAATAACTGTATTTAATGAATAATAACCCTTCAATTGCTTTAATACATTCATGTACTAACAATAGGTTGTGTTTGTTCGCTGCTAACACACTAGCCAAGATAACTGCGAACACACTAGCCGAGATACAGGCCACGTTGCTATTTATGTATTTTTAAATTATGTATGCGCGATCAAGTAACATCAGTAAGTTTTTTTTATTCAGGGAGGGTTTATTAATGAGAGTTTTGGATGATTTACTGTCTTAAAATGATAGATCTCAGACGTGATCGGGACTCTTGTTAGCTTAGCCCAAGAACAAAGAAGCCACATAACGAAGCTATCCTCACTTAGCTACTGTGTATAAAATAAACCATGTCTAAATTACTTTTCAATTGATCGAGTGTCCAATAACTGTATTTAATGATCAATAACCCTTTGATTGCTTTAATACATTCATGTACTAACAATAGGTTGTGTTTGTTCACTGCTAACACACTAGCCAAGATAGCTGCTAACACACTAGCCGAGATACAGGCCACGTTGCTATTTATGTATTTTTAAATTATGTCTGTGCGATCAAGTAACATCAGTAAGTTTTTTTTATTCATGGAGGGTTTATTAATGAGAGTTTTGGATGATTTACTGTCTTAAAATGATAGATCTCAGACGTGATCAGGACTCTTGTTAGCTTAGCCCACATGTGTCAAACTCAAGGCCCGCGGGCCAGATGTGGCTCTCCACATCTTTTTATGTGGCCCTTGAGAGCTTAAAAGGTCTGATTGTCACATAATCAATAAGTCAAAAGGGTTTTATATTATAACAGTGTAAGAAGTAGACATATATTTCTACATCTGTGCAAATATATATACCGGTACGTAATATTTGTAAGTTGAATAAGTAAAAAAAAAAAAACAGTTATTTACCAATAAGGAGTAGTTGTGTTTAATTTAGATTACTGTACATTTAGTTAAATTTAACTACCTTTATACTGTCTTACAGCTACATCTGGCCCTTTGAGGGCAACCACTAAGCTGATGTGGCCCTCGGTGGAAATTAGTTTGACACCCCTGGCTTAGCCCAAGAACAAAGAAGCCACATCACGAAGCTATCCTCACTTAGCTACTGTGTATAAAATAAACCGTGTCTAAATCACTTTTTAATTGATCGAGTGTCCAATAGGATGAATAATAACCCTTTGATTGCTTTAATACATTCATGTACTAACAATAGGTTGTGTTTGTTCGACATGCTCCGCCATTATTATTTACATGCGCGTTGAGCAGCGGCTACCCATGGGTACGTCACGATGACGTTTTGCGGAAGTGCGCAGATTTTTAGGGGCGTGTCCCAGAGAAAAAACTACCATAACTTGGAATGAAATTTTAATATATTTATAATTTATTTTGCAAAAACGAACGGAGCTGAATGATATAAGATATTTGTTGTGACAAATGTGCAAATTTCCAACATCATGTCACAATACCTTTAAGGTTTACCACAGTTTTAAAATATGGAGATTCAGAACTGCTCCTTTGTTTACTGAGCCATTCTTTTAGTTTGAGCTGTCATAATGGGCATTCAAACAGAGACGGTGCAAAGAGTTCTGAGAGGTAACACTCACTCTCCTGGGTCTCTCCAGCCAATTGGTTCAAGCTGTCCGTCACTTTTATAAAGTGAACAAATTAGGTGAAGCACTCAAACTTTCCCTCCTTAAAAATACATTTTATTTCTGGATGAAACACCCCTACAGTGACAGCTTGGCTACTAAGGACCAGTATAAGGTTTCACTCCACTCATCGCCTTTTTTAATGTATCTGTCTGAAAACCAAGCTTCACAAGAAGACACAAGAATTAGCCTTCGTTGCATCGATGAAACAAATGGTCCAGTGCAGACTGAGGCAGATAACATGGCCCATTAACTAGCAAGTGGTCACTACATCACAAGGTGGAAAACAGTAGGATCTGCTCAACCAGTATAACTTTAGTACTGCATTTAAATGCAATCAGGCTTATTTTGATATTTTGTTAAGGTCAGGCAGAACAGCCCATTCTAGGCTCTGTCACAAAATAACTCGGAATGCTAACTTGAAAAAAACTGCATGCAGAGAAAAGCCTTTAAAAGTACAGTTTTAAATACATATTAGTAAGTACTAAACAAAGCTCATCTACATTTTACTCTGATGATTTACTTTCTTTGGTGTGCCAAGTCAAAATCCTGCTTCATTTTGTAAAGGGCTAGTTTACAACAATTTACAGTATGCTAACAACAAGTACTAATGGAAAGGCTATAGGCTGCAGAAACACATACTGGTAATCACCCTCTGCTCATTTATTATCTTTAATTATTAAAATGCATCATAGATAACATACCTCTGCTCAGCAAATGCAGCTGTTATTAACTCAGCTCAGTACAGTGCAACACTGTCCATTAGAACAAACTGCCTGTGTGTAAAATGTGTGCCACAATCAGGACCTCACACAGTTTGCTGTAAGAACAGCAGTAAAAAAAAAAGACAAGTTACTCAACGTTCATTAGATGTTACAGCCACAATCATGGCCGTCCATCCTCTCTGAACATGGTTAAAAGACATCCTTGTCGAAGACACAGACGCCATTAGAGAAGATTCATCGACAAAAAGAAACGCAGCAGAACTTTACATAAAAAACATACATGGCTCATTGTAATCAGTTTAGGTTTGTTTTGTAAATGGTACTTTTTTAGGCCAGGAGTTTAGTTTTATTAAGCATAACAAAATGCACTTTTTGTGTTTTCATATAGAAATCCACTGTTTATATGTAAAGTAAATTAACATTGAAAAATGTTAAACTTGTTACATTTTCTGTAGGAACTAAAGTGTAATGCAAATAATCAGCTGATTATGACAACTGTGAACGTTAATCAAACATGTTTTCAATTATTCTAACATATTTAAACTGAAAATAGTGAGCCAAACATAAAATCACAGAAACACACACACCAGACACACACACACAGACCGGGAAATCTGGAGGTCATTTGACTCAGAAAACAGCCTTTAGAATACTGAGAGAAAAAGCAACAATTATTTCATTACAGGTGCAATACAATGTTTTCACAATGTTTGACAATGTACAGCAGGAAGGCTTCATTCTATTAAAACAGCTTTAGAAAAGTTAGTCATGTAATGAGAAAGACAAGTGTTTAATCAATGTGTGTGCACACGGTGAAAGTAGAAGCTCCTACCTTTTTCACTGACTGATTCACTCTCTATCTCCACATCTTCACAGCTTGTGTATTCTGGTGTGGTGGCCAGCTCCTCCTCTGAGCTGCTCAGTGACACCTGCCTCATCTTTCCTCCTTTTTTGGTTTTGTGGGGCTTAGGGGGTGGTGGCCGCACTGACTCCGACTGGTCTGAGCTTAGAGAGTCGTTCCTTAACATACTTTCCATCTTTTCTCTTTTGGTTTTGCGGACAGCTGAGCTTGGGTCCAAATGGTGTTGCTGCCTCCTCATGCCGTCCCCAGCAATTCCCAGGTCTCCTCTCCGCATGTCCCCCGCTCGCTCACCCAGCACAGGGCTCCGATGAGGAGTTGGGGGACTGTGGTTGGAGGTTCGGTGGCTTCCGAGGTCAGGACCCATGGGCCCTGGGGAGGACCGGTCAACTGAGTATGAACGTTGCTCCATCATAGGCGGCCGGCGCTCTGTGAGGTGCTGACGGGACAGCCTGACTGGACCGGGATCGTCCTGCTCTGTGTAAGCCAGGGAGACATCACTGTGGCGACGCTCGTGCCTCAGCCGCCCCACTTCAGCGTGCATCCTCATTTGCTCCTCGTAGGGCTGAGGCTTGACGGGATAGCGTGCCAAGTTGGGATCGCTGCGGTATCGTGCCTGAAACTCCTCCTGGCGCTGACGCTGGAGGTCAAACTCACTTTGTGGTCCATCTAGCTGTTGGTCAAGTGGGTATTCTTGGGAGTGCCAGCGGCTTGGACCTCGATGGTCCTGATAGCCCATCTGTATTGCATCCTCATCTGGGAATAAGTGTGGGCCCCGCGGAGCCCGCCGAGGGTCCCCATCCCCATAGTCGGACGGTGATCTGGGCATGTTGCCGTCTGTCGGGGCATACTGTGGGTGGTCGCCCCCCTCCCTTTGGTCGTATTTTTGGTTTGGATCCCTGGATGCTGATGGACTTTGTTTCCTATAGGTCAAAGAAAGAAATAGGTTTTATGTTCACTTTTAGTTTGATGTTTTCTAAATTCTTCAGTGTTGTCAGTTAACTTGAACCTGATAAAAATCATTAACCACCATCAGTAACTGTGAAAAATAAGGTCTTCTTGTGCATGTTGTTAACAGAAGGAGCCTGAATATGTGTCAGAACAAGACCAAGGCCTGTTCTGTCTCTGTCACACAGATACTGAAAAGCTCAATTCACACTATGGTTGTAGAAAGTAGTAAAGGAACCCTGTAGCCAAATGAAGCACCTTCGTGTCTTCTAAGTTTAAAAGCAAAACGATTTATAAGCCTAAAATGATAAAAGAGCTGACGGATCTGGATGAATTCAGGAGATGAAAAATTACAAATGGATAAAATATACAGTGAAATGAACAAATACATTAGAGCATGACAACATACGAAGACTCAGAACCTAAAATATATAATGTTGAAAATGTGATTGATGCAAATTTTTTCCCTGTAATAAAAGATAGCGAATATTATAATGAAGAGCAGTTTAATGACATCAATATATCAAAAGGAGTTCTCTCTATTATTCACTTTAATAGCAGAAGTATAAATGCAAACATATCCAAAATACTGTATCCAAAAAAAATTATAATGTTTTCTCAAGGACTTCTTAATATTTCACCGTGCAAAACAAACTGTTACTCATACAATACAGAGACACATATTACTGATTTATTATGTAGTTAGAACAAGATTCAAGATGGCCACCACTGCTAAGTGACCTTAGCGAACACAAAAATGGCTAAAATTAGATCAATTTTTCAATTACAGAACATTTGGTGTGGTAGTAACTAATTGGTAATTAAGGTGTGACAAAGTGCAAACAGATTAGGTGAGATATTTGCATAAAAGCAGCAAGCAATGTTACTCAAAAAGACAACCTGTATAAATAAATCTGACCAATGAAATTACAGAGTTGGTCACAGTGGACCAATAAAAACCCTCTCCCCATTCTCTCCTCCCCTCCTCTTTGTGCCCCACTCCCAGGGGACATGGTACGTATTTAATTAAAAGTTTTTAAAAATATTTGCGTGTAAATATCTCATGCTACAATGTGGATACTTGTGGCTTGTAGAAAAATGCAGCCTATATATGTACAAAAATATATATTTAAATTTAGTGGCCACGACTTATATTCAGGCGCACTCAATAGTCTGGAAATTATGGTATAATTCATTTTAACTTTTGGTACATTATTTTGACTCATATTCCATGCTTTAGTATTTTTTTCTTAGCGAGTCGGATCAGTTCTTCTCATCCTGAACAATTCATACCATTGTTCTTGTGTTAACCTGCATATGACAAATAAACAACATAACACAACAAGTAATTAGCAAAGTTAATAAAGAAGGAGTAAATGGTATAATTTAACTCTCTTATTATCCTTCTTATTTTTGGTCGCTGCACCCAGACTGTGGGTAACTTGTGATTTGTGCTCAATCACTGATCTGGACCTTTTAAATTTAAATTTTAAAACATTTTACTCAGGCAAGCTTTAAATAACTAGTTGCACTCTGGCATTTTTTAATCGTTTTTATTGTTGGTTTATAACTTTTGTACTATGAAACACGTTGTGCACCTTTTGGCTGCTGTAAACGGTTTTATCAAAAAATGTTGATTCTTTAATTGAACTTCCTTTTTAAACAATTTAAACAACAATTTAAACTTTTTAAACAATGTCTAAAATAATGCTTTGTTTACTGCTAATCTATAAAAAAGTATCATGAAGTTCATAATATATTGAGAATTTTAAATATCTGTACATTCAGCAGCTTCATTTGTACTTTGTACTGTACTTGATCTTTTTAATCAATGTCTGATTATCAAATAGGAAGCCAGCCCCTCTGCTTTAATGCAAAAATTTATTTGTTCAAAATTAATTATTCATAAAACACTTTTCTCCTGTAGTACTCTTCTTTTTCTAACAATGTAATAATTACATCTTGTGAGGGGGGAGCTCTACAAGGCACCCCTTTTAATTTTGAACATAACTTTTCATAAATATTAAGGAGCTTCATAAATGACTGCTGCCAGCCTTCCTCACTGGTCAAAGTAAGGAAAGCCTGCTGGTTCAGTCACCAAACTTTGGCCTCTGCCTTCTCTAACATTTCAATAAGTCTAATAATAACATTTTGCATTGGAGGACGGCTACCGGTACTCTTACCCACTCAGCCACAGCTGCCCTCAACTATGCCCTACTAAGCAAGAGACAGCATGAAGACCAAGGAACTCTCTACACAGGTCCTGATCTATTTGGTTGAATATATATACTGTATATCCTAAAATCTGAACATCTGACTGCACTCCAGTTCCAAAATTGAAAGAGATTACCGTACACCATGACAGCAAACCATCCAAGGGAAGGTCATCCACCAAAATTCACAGACCAGGTAAAGAGGGAGTAATTCAAAGAATGGTAAATTAACTGTACTTGTACAGCACCTTTCTATCTTATCAAGATACTCAAAGCTCTTTACATTACAATATGTGCCCTCATTACAGCACTCTACTAGAGCTGTGCAAATATTAATCAGTGTTTTATCACATTCATAGGACACACATCGGAGGCAATGAGGGGTTCAGTGTCTTGCCCAGGGACACTTCAACATGTGACTGCTGATGGAATCAAACTCTTGCTTGGAGGACAACTGCTCTAACCACTCAGCCACAGCCGCCACAAGAAGAAACAACCAGAAAGCTAAAGATAACCCTAATGGAGCTGGGAAGCTCTTCAGTAGAGATGGAAAGGTCAGTCTATAAGACTGCTCTACCAACTGAGCCACTGTGTTGAAAATGTCTTCCCCAAACATTTGAGAGAAGAAGATGCTGTAGTCAGATGGAATCAAACTTATTTTTTTAGGCTTTTAAGGACAACACCATGTTTGGAGTGAAACACTTGCTCTCAACATGCTAACATCATCCCCACAATGAAGCACGGTGGTGACAGCATCATGCTGTGGAGAGGATTTTCATCAACAAGAATTGTGGAACTGATCAGATTTGAAGGCAAAATGGAACAAAAAACAGAGAAATTATTGAGTGAACCTTGTGAAGTCTTACAGAGATTTGAGGCCAGTATGGAGGCTCACCTCTCAGCAGTACAACAATCATACAGATTACAGACACGGCTAAAGCAATGCTTCGGTAGTTTAAGGTCAAACTGTTAAATAACCTGGAATGGTCTAGTCAGGTTCTAAAACTGTCTGAATTTGTAAAGGAATGACACTGGATACTTTAACTACAACTCAGGTTGTCAGAAACACATGACAATATGACATGTACAAGTTTTGTGCAACTTTTAAAATTACACAGTGTGATTCCAGAAAGCTGATTTTTTATTTATTTATTGTTTATGGAAAAATGTACTATATGTTACAGACTACCACATCAAACTGTTCCAGAGTGCATCCGGTTGCACATACTGACATAACAACAATCAATTCAGCAGCCCTCCACTTCATGAGTCATGGAAAAAGTGGTAGAATAACTAGGACAGTTACATATAGCACTTTTTTCTAAAAGCTAAAATCATTTATAGTCAAAGTTTGTTAGTTGGATTCATGTGGAAATTATATAAGTGCTTGTTTTTCTTTTGGCTGTTCCCCTCTCCATGGCTTACCACAGCAAGTGATTTCACTTGTACAATTTTGGAGAAAAAAAATTAATGTTGGATTCCCTTCTTGAGGCAACCTGGTTTTAAACCTACAACCTCAGAATTACAAGACTGCAGCACTGAGCAGTGAGTTAAAGTGGCCTCTTGGAATATTACTAACTTTAATTCTGATAATCCAGTTGGAATGAGAGTGACCAGTTTCAGCCAGACTCAACATATTAGGACACCCAGTGATAAGGGGTTTTTGTGACTTACAAGTTCAAGTATCTTTGTTGTCATACAAATCACATGTGGTACATGAGGTGGAACGAAAGTGTGTACTCAAAGTCCCAGTTACAGTACATCCAAAAATAGCAAAAATATGAAGTATAAAAAGAAACAGTATTTAAGGATCTAAGATATACACTAAACACTAATAATGTAAAATAATACAGTATATTAAACAGCATTAAATTAAACATTTAATAAATTCTATAGGACCACGTGCATTTCTTAAAGTGCTTGTCACGAGAGGAGGGCAGAAAGAAGGGAAGCACATGCAGTGCTGGGACAAAGGAAACTCAAACCAGAGCCAGCCGGCCTGTGCTGAGTAGTTTTACAGAGGAAACAGATTATCTGATGCAGTGCCAGACAATCCATATGAACTGTACTGTCAGATTCTACATCTGGTTTGGAAAAAAAACATTGGTATGAAATAAATAAATAAAAAATAGAAACTGTACTTTGTATTTCATTAGCTGTGAATTCAAAACAAAAGAAGTGACACAACTGTAACAAACTGTATTTGGTATGTGTTTTAACAAACACACTTAAACAAATGGAAAGCACCCAGAATGGTGCTGATTACAGTCTCTGAATTGTAACTAGTCCATACAAGTTGCTTCTTATATCAAAACTAATGCGGAGCTTCAATCTTCGTTCAGAGAAAAATTACAGCTGGAATGATGTGATGAAATGACAGGTTGATTCTGATTCAGTGTGTTACAGTGAGAGGTATGAGGGAAAATATTATGCACAAGATTGTGTATTTATGGTTGTGTTCTAATGTGCAGTAGTGGTTTTGTAATAAATGCATTAGCACCAAAATGACCCTTACAGCTTACAGTCGTAGGGACAGTTTTGCCCTGAGGGACACACTTTGGACACACTTTCTGAAAAGTTGTCTTGAAATGAAACATCCAGAAAATAAACTTTCCCACAGCACATGCACATATCACTTACAAAAACATTTTAAACTGACTTGTGACAAGTGCTTACTCTTTTAAAAACATGTTTCAAATGTATCTGCAACCATTTAGCTAAGGCTGCACGATTAATCGCATTTGTGATTATCTCGCGATATGTTAAAACGCGATTCACTAATCGCACGGGCTGCGATTTGACTGGTCACGTGACTTGGTAGTGATCCGGTCTGGCCGCGCGCAGCTCTTAGCGGAGCAAAACAGAGCAGGAGGGATGGGGGACACCGTACGCTCCAACACAGTTGATCCAGGCTCGACAGAAGTCATAAAAGTTATCAATTCAGGTAAGTTAGCTCATTTAAACGTGTAAACGGAGCGCGAGCTGGTCACGTAACTTGGGAGTGAGCCGCGCCGAGCAGCAGGAGCTCAGCTGAGCGAGCAAAATAGAGCAGGAGGGATGGGGGACACCGTGCGCTCCAACACTGTTGCTTCAGGCTCGACAGAAGTCATAAAAGTTATAAATTCAGATAAGTTAGCTCATTTAAACATGTATCTGAGCTTAGACACTGAGACACAGAGACTGCGGGAGATAAACAAAGCGCGAGCTGGTCATGTAACCGGGTCTGTTTTGACGGTGCTCTGTTAGCAGCTAGCTCAGCAAGCTAACGTTCTGCGAAAAAGCGCATTAATTATCTGATTTTAAAAAAAAAACAGTTGTGTCGTTAGTGATATGAATTAATACAGAACCAGTAAAAATAGTCGCATTTTAAATCGCAATCGCAATTTATAGAAAAAAAATCGCGATTAGATTATTTTCCAAAATCGTTCAGCCCTACATTTAGCTTTATATTTTCTTGCTGTTCAAATAAACAACACAAAATGACCACTACTCTGATCCTCTGCATCAGCATCTACACCATGATACTAATGCTATCATGCTTCAGTATGTACAAGAAAGATATGGTGCAGTGATAAATGTTGCTCTGTACAATTTTCCCCCATTGCTACAGCTGTTAGCCACAGTAGCCTTCAAACACAGCTAGCTTTATGCTGTGACACACTTTGCTGATATTCAATGCACATGCTTAGAGAAATAAACTATAAAATAAATGACTAATGCAAATTGGAGGGAGCATGGAAAATAAAGAACAGTGTACAGTTGAGAAAGTCTCCTAAGCATACTGCTGGTCTTTTGTGCATTCAGCATCATATTACAGCAGTCAGGCTCAGGCATTAAGAAATAGAAAGAGACACCATAAAAATAATGCAACACAGAAAACTTGACAGTGATTCACAAACACAGTATCATGCTACCCTGATGCATGCTCAATAATCCAGGTAGAAAGATCTTAAAAAGCTAAGTCTGGTCCTCTGGACATTCAAGAAACTAAACTAAACTACGGTAAACAGTAGAAACGTTTTGTCTTTCGTCCGAAAGACTTCCTCAGTCTGAGGTGCTGTATTCAGCTCAGTCTTATAAATAGCACCCTCGCACAGTGGATCAATCACCACCAGTTTTTTTTTTTTTTTTTTATGTCCAGAGGACCAGACTTAGCTTTTTTAGACAGTATCATGCTATTCCAATTTCACTTCCTCAAACTGTAAGACTGACGTGTGACGTCCTCACCGCCCGACACCAGAGAAACGTCTTCTGTGTCATCATGGCACATAAAAGAAGTACAAACTGCAGTGGATATAGTTTCTTGTTGGAGTAAAAGCAGGCCTTGGTGCTGCTGTTGTGTTTTAGCACCTGTCAGTGACTGAGCACCTGTCAGTGACTGAGCACCTGTGGAGGAAGTGGACGCGGGCACACCTTGGCTGCCGCTGCTCCTCGTACTTTTTGCTTTTTGAAGCCTTTTTTATTACTTTCTGCTGTTTTTTTTCACCGAGCCTTGTTGGACATTTCTACCTTTCTCGATTGCAGAGTGCGACAGGCGTAAAGCCTGTGTACAGCACCTGTACAAGCGGACGCGGACATTTCTACCTTTCTTTGAACCTTTCTACCTTTCTTGAACGCAGAGTGCGGCAGGCGCAAGCCTGTGTACAGCACCTGTGTGAATCGGACGCGGACATTTCTACCTTTCTGTGATTAAGTTTTGTGTT
>JBBPBX010007485.1:0-29082 GCA_038048925.1 Garcialebias charrua
ACGTTTATTTTCTAAACACAACGTCCCAATGGCTTTTAAACCCCAAAATACATTACGGCAAAGACTGGTTCATCCCAAAGACCCAGTCCCCCGGCACAAACAGGCTTTTAAACCCCAAAATACATTACGGCAAAGACTGGTTCATCCCAAAGATCCAGTCCCCCGGCACAAACAGAGTAATATTGTGTATGCTGTTCAGTGTCAGGAGGGCTGTGATCAGTCTTATATCGGGGAAACTAAACAGCCACTGGCCAAAAGGATGGCCCAGCACAGAAGATCAACATCATCAGGTCAGGACTCTGCAGTCTACACTCATCTCCACGCCAGCGGTCACTCTTTCAAGGATGAAGATGTTCACATCCTTGATAGAGAGGAACGATGGTTTGAGAGAGGAGTAAAGGAGGCCATCTTTGTGAAAAGAAACCGTCCATCATTAAACAGGGGTGGAGGCCTCCGGGTTCAACTGTCCCCCTCTTACAATGCTGTTATTGCTAGTATCACTCAGCCCTCTGTGAATAGCAAACAACCATCAGGGTGCTAATGATCCATTGTTAGGCTGATGGCCCTCCTTGATCATGTGAGCAACTGGTTTCAGGCTGTCATCAGCCAACTGGTTGTGCAACACTGTGGGAGGGTGCTATTTATAAGACTGAGCTGAACACAGCAACTCAGACTGAGGAAGTCTTTCGGACGAAAGACGAAACGTTTCTACATTTTTTTTGCTTTGTTTTGTTTTATTTTTTGAATGTCCAGAGGACCAGACTTAGCTTTTTTAGATTTTTCTACCTGGATTATTGAGCATGCATCAGAGACCAGTACATGCTTCATTGAAACACAACAGACCAGTACATGCTTCATTGAAACACAACAGACCAGTACATGCTTCATTGAAACAAAACAGACCAGTACATGCTTCAATGAAACACAACAGACCAGTACATGCTTCAATGAAACACAACAGACCAGTACATGTTTCAATGAAACACAACAGACCAGTACATGCTTCAATGAAACACAACAGACCAGTACATGCTTCAATGAAACACAACAGACCAGTACATGCTTCAATAAAACACAACAGATCATTACATGTTTCAATGAAACAACAGATTCATCCACCAGTTCACCGAAAAATGACAGATCCATCATCAATTTCACTGAAACATGACAGATCCATCCATGGTCTTACTGAAACTTGACAGATTTATCATCTATTTAATAAATAAATAAATAATAAGAGTAAACACTGCAAAATATCACATCATGCTGATGCTGATCTGTTTTCTTGTTGCTGTGTTCATCTGTGACCATCTGCTCATACAGACTCATGTTCGTGCGGCTGTCTGTTTGTAATGATTTTGTTTTTCTATTACATTAGTGCTTAGTGTATTTCTAGTTGATGTTTTTCTTAGTTAATCCTAGATGTTATTACTGTTTTTCTCTTACATTTTGTTGTTGAATGTAACTGGGACCCTGTGTACATAATCTCATTTCATCACATGTACCACATGCGGTGCAAATGACAATAAAGATTCTCTGACTCTGACTATTTAAATGAAAAAGGTGGATCCATTTATTTTCTGTTTCACTGAAACACAACAGAACTATGAACATTTTCAATGAAACATGACAGATTCATCACTTGACCATGCTTCGCCTGTCTTTCTGACCTCCCCCTTCCTCTGTGTAAAGTTACCTCCATCTTCCTCTGAGTCAGCATCCGACTCCTCACTGTCCATGGCCTTGTTTTCTTTGTGACCTGGCAGTTCTCTTGTCCAGATCATCAGTGCCGTGTCAGCCCCGCCCACTGACAGCAGCATGGAGTTGTCGTTGGACCAGCGCACATTCGTTACATTGGTGCTGTGACCCACATACTTCTTAAACTTGGCAAACTGGCCCTGAGGAGAGTGCGCAGACTGTTAGAAGAGAAGCTTGATAACATCAGAACACATTCACCTTTGTTTCCAGTCTCACTCTCACCCTTGATGGATAGTTGAAGAGTTTGATAAAGCCAAAGTCATCTCCTGTTGCGAGCAGCTTGCGATCATTAGTGAGCGAAGCTGCATTCATGAAGCTGAAAGTCGGCCATATTCCTTCACAAGTTGGACCCAGAACTGAGGTCCAGGTGGCCCAGTCCAACTTCTCAAACTGGACACACAAAGAAAACTTCCATGAAAACCCATTTTACCTAAACAACTGGACCCAAACAACCGTAGCAGGTTCCTGACCTCGGCCACGCTGATGTTCTGCATGTGTCCTCGCGGCGCCTCGAAGAAAAGCTGCTCCTTGGCTCCGGTGTTCACCTGCAACAGTTTACCTGCAAACAGCATGGAGGTTTAGATCTACTGGTCTGCACCACAGACAGGTACCAGTGAGCTGCAGCAGGACAGGGACTGACCTCTGGAGTCCCAGTCCACGTGAGTGATGAAGCTTCCTGCTCCTTTACAGATGCCGACTCTTTTACTCGTCAGGATGTTGTAGATGTCCACGAAGGAGTCATGGGATGCCACGGCCAGGTACTTTCCCACATCTGCACCACACACCTGACTAATCAGTGGTTGAACTTCACTGTGTGTCTCACCTGTGCGCTGAGTTCAGGTACCTTGGGAGAAACAAATGTCTGAGATGAGCTCCCTGCGGTGGTGGAAGGTCACCATGTCCTCCAGCGTGTCTGCGTTCACCACGATAAAACTGCCGTCATTCAGACCGACCGCCAGAGCTTTACCATCTGGAGAAAAGGCGCAGCACCGCCCACCTGGCAGGTAACGCAAGAAACGCAGGTAACAACAGGTGACACGAACATGGGTGCTTACTTACTGTAAGCTGCTCTCACCTTTCTTGAGTTTACGCACAGCGACCATCCTGTGATTGGCTGACAGCTCCCAGATCCTCAGAGTTTTGTCATCGCTGACGGAGGCGCAGATAGGAAGTAGAGGATGAGCTGCCAAACCCCACACCTCGCCCTCCATGTGACCCTGAATGCACCACACAGGGTTCCCATTATCTTTGGGTCTGAAAGAAGCCTCAGTATGATTTCACCTCCTGCATTATTTTCAATCCACTTCCTCTTGATTTATTAAAAAACAACACATCAAACATGCATCTCTAGACTGGACTCTGACCTGAACCGCTCAAAGACTGTGATAGGCTGACATAGACCTATAGATCAGACTCTGACCTGAACTGCTCAAAGACTGTGATAGGCTGACATAGACCTATAGATCAGACTCTGACCTGAACCGCTCAAAGACTGTGATAGGCTGACATAGACCTATAGATCAGACTCTGACCTGAACTGCTCAAAGACTGTGATAGGCTGACATAGACCTATAGATCAGACTCTGACCTGAACTGCTCAAAGACTGTGATAGGCTGACATAGACCTATAGATCAGACTCTGACCTGAACCGCTCAAAGACTGTGATAGGCTGACATAGACCTATAGATCAGACTCTGACCTGAACTGCTCAAAGACTGTGATAGGCTGACATAGACCTATAGATCAGACTCTGACCTGAACTGCTCAAAGACTGTGATAGGCTGACATAGACCTATAGATCAGACTCTGACCTGAACCGCTCAAAGACTGTGATAGGCTGACATAGACCTATAGATCAGACTCTGACCTGAACTGCTCAAAGACTGTGATAGGCTGACATAGACCTATAGATCAGACTCTGACCTGAACTGCTCAAAGACTGTGATAGGCTGACATAGACCTATAGATCAGACTCTGACCTGAACTGCTCAAAGACTGTGATAGGCTGACATAGACCTATAGATCAGACTCTGACCTGAACCGCTCAAAGACTGTGATAGGCTGACATAGACCTATAGATCAGACTCTGACCTGAACCGCTCAAAGACTGTGATAGCTGACATAGACCTATAGATCAGACTCTGACCTGAACTGCTCAAAGACTGTGATAGGCTGACATAGACCTATAGATCAGACTCTGACCTGGACCAGCAGCGTCATCATTCCACTTTTATCGATTTCCAGGATTTCTCCGTTCTTTGTTCCAAGCAGGATGTGACCGTGACCCAGAGTGATGGCTCTGATGGACGGGTTGTCCTCCAGCAGCAAGCCTGATCAGAGAACCCCCCAAAAAAATCAAGCCAGCATCAGAAACGTCAGAACCAACTAGAAGCAGGAGTTCAAACCTTGGGAGGACGGAGACAACGAAGCTCGCTTTATGGCGTACGTCTTCAAACATCGCTCAAACATGTCGTCCCACAACTCCACAATGCCATCTTTCCCTCCCGTCACAAAACCCTGGAAAGCAACACAGAAAAAACAACAATAAACATAGACAAAATGACTTTCCTTTGAATCACCACCTTATTGTGGAGGAGGGGTTCGTGTGCTTGAATTATCCTAGGAGTTTGATGTTGAATGCAATTGCCACTGGTAGGGTTTACCAAGGCAGATTGGTCCTAGGTGACAGGCCAGACAAAGACAACAGCAAAGAGCTCAGTGTTCCTTGACCGGACATGGGTTACCTGAGCCACACCCTGGAGCCAGGCCTGAGGGAGGGGCCCATCAGAGAGTGCCTAGTGACAGGGCCTCTACCCATGGGGTCCGGTTGGGCTCTGCCTGAAGGAGCTCTATGGCTTGCATTCTTATGTGCTCACCACCTGCAGGAGTGGCCATACAGGTTCAATGCATGATGATGCAATGGGTCCGATGCATGATGATGCAATGGGTCAAGTGCATCATGCACTGGCCCCTGCCGATGCCCCCGAAGGCGGGGCCCTTAGCGCCCTAACCCTAGCACCCCAAAGCTGGCTCTTGGGACATGGAATGTCGACTCTATGGTAGGGAAGGCGCCTGAGCTTGTGCAAAGTACTGACTAAATAGTCGGGCTCACTTGATAGCACAGCATATGCTGCAGAACCAATTTTCTGTAACTATTCCACTCTGGAGTTGCCCAAGATGAGAGGTGCTGGACTGGTGTGGGTTTACTTATAGCCCCACCTTGGTGCCTGTGTGTCAGGAGTTTTCCCTGATCTAGATGAGAGGGTAACTTCCTTGTGCCTTCAGGTGGGGGGACAGGCTCTAACTGATGAAGCCTATGAGCTGAACAGCAGTTCAGAGCCTTCTTGGAGTCCTATATGGGAGTGCTGGAACGTACTCTAGCTGAGGACTCCTTAATTCTTTCTGCTCAATGCTTCAAATTTTCTTTAATGATGTGTGCTGCTGACCTCTTGGCCAGGTCACTCTTTCAAACGAGATCTTGATTTCAGTGGGTTTTTAACTGGTTATATAAAGGTGATGCTGATGAATGCCCACATGGGTAATGACAGTGTCACCTGGAGGGGCGTGATTGAGAAGAAGAGTCTCTCTGATGTGAACTCAAGCGGTGTTCTTTTGTTGGACTTCTGTGTTAGGCATAGTTTGTCCATCACAAACACAATGTTGTAACATAAGGGTGTCCATAAGTGCACTTGGCACCAGGACACCCTAGTTTGTGGATCAATAATAGACTTTGTAATTGTGTCATCTGATTTGCGGAAGTATGTTTTGGATACTTGAATGAAGAGAGGAGCTGAGCTGTGAACTGCTCACCACCTGATAGTGAGTTGGATCAGATGCCGGACAGACCTAGTAGACCCAAATATATAGTGAGGGTTTGCTGGGAACGCTTGGCAGAAGAACCCGTCATAAGGATCTTGGCTGAGTCATAAGTCTGATCGATGGTCGAACCTCAGATTCATGAAGAACAATGTGGGTTCCGTCCTGGCCGTGCAACACTTGACCGATTCTCTACCCTCATGGTCTTTGTAGGGTCATCATGAGAGTTTGTCCATCCAGTCTACAATTAAAAAGTCAACAATGGATGGATGAACAAATGTTGGCTGTTCCATCTCACCTTGTCCAGGGAACACATAGCAAAGACGGGTCCATCGTGAGCCTTGACGGTCTTGATGAGTGTGGTGTCCTTCCAGATGTAGACATCTCCATTGGTGGCTCCAGTGAAAGCCAGTTCTTCAGACCGACCATAACAAGCCGACATCATGGTCTCCTGCCTCCCTAAGTTCCCAAAGATCCCCCGTCTAAAGGTCAGACCCCCACCTGTAGGACGACAAAGGACAGGTCAAATGTCATCTGTTCATTTGCATATACAGTATATGGATTATTTCCAGTGTTTTTCAGGACAAACAGGAAGGGGATCCACCTGAATGCTGCCAGAACTTGATGTGTTTAATCCCAACAGTTAGCAACTTGTCCATCCTGAATGGATTACTCTTCACCACAAAAATCTTCTCTTTATGAGCGCTTGAGGACAGAGTGAAAGTTTTAGTCAATAACATTGTAATAAACAACAAAAACAAACAACATTTCATTATAACAGTATCTAATAAAAAAACATTTGTTATTTATTTCCTATTGTCATGTGGTAGATTGTGATAGTTTACAGCAACCAGAGTGTAGGTCCAGCAGGTTCAACACCAGCTGAACTTCTGGCACCTGACACCTGTCAGTTTCACAGGTCAACTGGTTCCAGGTGTGTTTACCTGGTCTAGTCCTGGTCAGCTGGTTCCAGGTGTGTTTACCTGGTCTAGTCCAGGTGAACTCTGTCCAGGTGTATTTACCTGGCCTTGGCCAGTCGCTCTCCTTTCTTCCAGTCCCAGATGACGATGGAGTGAAACTCGTCAATTCCAACAGAAACTAAACTCTTGCCGTCAGCTGAGACACACAGAGAAGTTTATTTTATTTATTTATTTATTTAAATTAGGACAATGCATATTAATCAACATGACAGCAGTAAGCATCAATGTAAATATGCCGGAGTTAGCACAATAGCTAATTTTCATCCGTTGCCCTAAGGCAGGTAAGAACAAGAAACATCTCACAAAACAAAAGAGCAGAGAATAATACAAACATCACCTATATAGCACATAACACAACATAAAATTACAATAAAGATATGATGCCATAAGAAAATAGACAAAGTAATCTACACATGAGTGCACTTCTGATTAGTTTTCAGCCAAAGTTTCAAAGAGTTTTTAAAGCCAGAGTAGGTGCCACAGTTCCTGATGGAAACTGGCAGTGTGTTCCATGACTGCGTGCCTCTGATGGACACCACCATTTGGCCAAATTTAGTCCTGCGCCGCTGTACATCACAATCTCCTCTGGTCAGTGCTCTTGTGTTTACTGCACTTGTTTTTTTACTTAAAGGAGAAGGAGCAAGTCCATTTAAAACTTTAAAAATCAGGCAAGCATCCATAAAAATCTGATAGCTATCAAAATCCAAAATGTTGTACTTATTTATGATGTTGCAATAATGATACCGTATAGGCTTTTTGTCGAAAATTTTCAGTGTTTTCTTAAAAAGAGACTTTAGGGGCTTCATGATGACCTCTGAAGTGTGAGACTATGTAGTATAGCAATAGGCTTAAACAGTGAAAACAGAACCGATACTGGATCTGACGGACTGGATCTGGTTTTAGCCATCATGAGCTAAACCTCATGACCAAAGGTGAGGGTAGGAGCATAGACAGATCCGTAAATCCAAAGCTTTGCCTCTCAACTTAGCTCTTTCTTCACCACAACAGACCGAAGCAACACCATCATTACTGAGGATGAGGCCCCGATCCATCGATCTATCTCCTGTTCCCTGGCCATGTCGATTCCTGGTGGCATGGACAAGCTCTAGGAAGAGTTAGTCTGTATTCACCCGCCCATGCATGATGGGCGGGTGAATACAGACGGCTAACTCTGGGATCAGAAAGAATGACTAAGGGAAACCCAAGGACTGAGTGACAGTGTAAATGTGATGAGTCAGTGTAAGGGAACAGTGACAGAGGAAAAAACCACCTGACCCACCTGTAAAGTCCAAAGCACACACTCCTTTGCTGTGGTGTCCTTTGAGCAGCGACAGACACTTCAGGGTTTGGACGTCCCAGACGTGGATTGCCGGGTCTCTGCCCACCTGAAGGCGCAGACAGAGGATGATAAACTCTGTCTGAAAATCAAAATGCTGCACTCTGATTGGCTGGTTGTACCTGTGCTGAGGCCACATAGTCTTTGAGCGGATGGACAGCGAGGCTGAGGATGTCGTCATCGTGTCCCAGATAAAAGTGCTGGCTGTGCTGCAGCCGGTTGTAGACGACGGCCACAGCGGCTACGTGGAACACCACCTCCCCCGTCTGACTGTAGAACAAGTTGTTCCTGCAGTCGAAGCCCCGGTACCTGCAGGACAAAGAGATCTGTCTCTGTGCCGGTCCTGAGCCCGGTTCTGGGTCTGCTGGAGCTTCCGTCCTCTTCTAAGGGAGTTATTTCTTCCCACTGTGTCCAATGCACTGCTTCCTTAGAAAACTTTTACTCATCATCATTTTATGGCCATGTCAATGTTTTTGTTCCCTGAAATGACTTTTGTTGTGAAGTGAAGCTAATTTATTAAAAACAGCTCAGTAATCAAATTATTTTTAAGCTGTGTTGAGTTTTAAACCATTAAGTGTTTTGTTTTTTTTTAAGAATTTTTTTAAATTTTATTTTATTAACCTTTATTTAACCAGGCAAATCCCATTGATATCACAGATCTCTTTTGCAAGGGAGGCCTGGGCCTGAAGGCAGCCCAACATGCATTTTTTGATCTGTTGGAGGAAACCGGAGAAAACCCACGCAGGCACGAGCAGAACATGCAAACTCCACACAGAAAACCCTGATGCATGCTCAATAATCCAGGTAGAAAAATCTAAAAAAGCTAAGTCTGGTCCTCTGGACATTCAAAAAAACAAAACAAAAAACTGTAGAAACGTTTCGTCTTTCAGTTTTGGTTGTCATCAGCAAACTGGTTGATCCACTGTGAGAGGGTGCTATTTATAAGACTGAGCTGAATACAGCATCTCAGACTGAGGAAGTCTTTCGGACGAAAGACGAAACGTTTCTACTGTTGTTGTTTTTTTGCTTTGTTTTGTTTTTTGAATGTCCAGAGGACCAGACTTAGTTTTTTTAGATCCACACAGAAAGACCCCAGGTCCAACTGGGGATTGAACCCAGGACCTTTTTGATGTGAGGCAACAGTGTTAACCACTGATCTGTCGTGCTGCCAAATAAAACCTGCTGATGAAGGTGTGATTAATTAAGAATTTTAGTCAGCTGTGGGTCATGAAACTTTATAGAATAATGCTTATTTTTTTCACAACTGTTAGACGATTTAGCCTTTAGATATATATATATACACACATACATACATTCATATTCCGTCATATACCCATCTACATATCTACATACAATACCTGAGTGTGTATCCCTGCATCTATAAGTGTGTGGTTGTATGCATGCATAAATGAATAAGGCTTCTCTAATAGAACATTAGCATTGTGTATTTTACATAAACAGTGCAGTTACTGTACTTAAATTGCAATCACTAAAATTAGATAGTTTTTGAAGCAATTAATCATCCTACAGGCACGAGATAATCACAGCTTCCTATAAAGCACTGAAGATTAGTTTATGTGTAAAACTAACAGTGGCAGAAAAAACTGAGAAAAAGAAAAGCAAAAGACTAATGAAGTTGTTTTAGAGTAACACTACCCCTTGCTGTTAACCAGGGGAACTACTTTCATCCTCTCAAGCTGCTTTTAATGCCTCGGGGGCATGTTTAGGAGCTCTGTTTGACACAGACAACTCTGAGTTTGCCTTTGAGAAGCTCCACAGCTGAGAAAAATGGGTCAGGAGTGGAAGACACACCTGTTCACAAATAAAATATTTTATTTTCTTTCACCTTCATAAAACCTGTAATTATTAGGGTAACCATAATGCTATTGTGGTGCATTGAGCAGAAACTGGCCCTGCAGAGGTAACCACTTCTCTACCACCAAATTCAACAAATGAGATTCTCTTTCTCTACCACTAACTGCAAAGGCGAGATTATGGGGGATGCTGACGGTGTACAACTCACTCATCAGACAGAAAGACTCCAGCAGGAGCTCTGCAGACTGTTCTTGTCTACTGTCATCCAGCCCCAATAAATCTGAAATATCCTAAATTTCACAACTTCTCTCTGGGCAATGAAAACAGATGAATATGGGGGGAGCTGTCGGAGAAAACAGACCAACAGAGAAAAGAAAAGGATGAGGAAAATGCGTTTTTGTGAATCTTTAGGCAAAAGGTGTGGTTATAACATGACACTAACTTGCAACCCAGCAACTAACTTTTTATTATTTTTTTACTCTGTCTTTGTATTGCCCATTTGCAGTCATTAGTGTGCTCGAGTGGAGACAGATGAAAAGTGAAGTCACAAACCACACGATAAGAGGGTAGATTCTGTGAATATGCCCTCAGAGCTGTGTAGAGCGAGGGCAGCAATTTTAACACACTGTGCTACAGAAAAAGCTCAGTGGGTCACAAACTTATCCTCTGGGTGAAAACAGAGCGCAGGAGCCCATTAGAACCAAAAAGGAAAAAAAAGTGGGAGATGCAGAGAGAAGAGGAGAGCCAAGATGATTTTTCATGAAACAACCACCCAGTCTAACAGGAGGGGGGAAGCCTGAGGGTCACATTCTTGGTTTTAATGATTTTCCAAACAGAAGCGCAACAGATTCTCAGTAAGGGTTTGACTTTGATGTATCCACACCAGAGGCATAGAAACAGACAGATTTGTATCTTCTTGCAGCCACATTAAATTAATCAAGAACTCTAGGTTTGCTCTCCATAACTAACAAGGCCAAAGCCTATTTTAAGGTATGCCTTTTCTTTCGCATTACTTGCAGTCACCACAAATCAAGTATTATTGGAAAAGAAAAGCATTAGTTGTACTTGGAGTTGCATCCTAAGGGAAATACGCTATTTATTGTAACATATCTGTGTGCACTTTTTAACAGGGTGCAGGCTTGCAAAGTAATGTACTGTATAGGAGAAAAAAAAATAATGCCAGTTAAGTGCCAAAAACAAAGATAAAGAAAATACATATTTTTAAAAGTTTGGTAAGTTCAATGTCTACAAGTTTCTTTCATCAGAAGCAATTAATAATTTTATTCTTATTATTGTTTATTTGTTTATACATTTTTAAACTCAAATGCATTTAATCATATTTTTCACAAACCAAAGTCTAAATAAAGGAAGGTTTTGTAATTCAAGGTTTCTGAGGATTTTCCCTCTGAATCTGATTGTTTGTTCACATCTATCACATTTTTGTATGTTGGATTGTCAGTCAGATAAAAAGAGAAGAAGAACCGATGTTATAATGTCAGGGGAAATAATTGCAACTTTGGAAATATATATATATATATTTTTTTTTAATTTTTTTTTATATTTCAAATGTGTCTTTTTTTATTTGATGAGATTACTTTAGATTTAATTTGATTTTGGAGCATAAAATATCCTGACACAGCAAAGAAAAGGAGTCAGTGCTGTGAATTCCAGAGTCTTTATGGACGTGTATTCAATAGAATAATTTGCCGTGTCATCTCCTTTTACTGTTGGACAGTAAGATCTTTAAGTCGTAGATGTCATCTTTTCATCCTTTCCACTACAGTCAGAAATCTGTAACTTGAAGGCAAGTTTGGTGACAGTAATAGATTTTGATAAAAGTGTAAAATGAAATAAAAATTCAGCTTGCAGCAGCGGTGGAGATCCCACTGTAACTCTTCAAAAGACACAATCTGACACTGAGCTGCTGAGAGCGGAGATGCTGCAGTCACTCGGCAACACAGGATGTGAAAACTGTGCTTGCAGCTGGTCATTGCAGAAAACAGCAGTAACAATAAGGAATCCATTTCACTGCAAAGACATTTTATGCACAAACTGTTAAAAACTCACGCATGTGGTGTTTATGAACTTTTGTCAAGGTCACGTTGTTGTATAATACACAGAAGCATAGCAAACTCCACAAATGTGATGCAATCATCAGTGAAAACATGCTAACTCAGCAGTAATTTCTCAATGAAGCTGGAAGTGCAAGTAAAAAAAAAAAAACTGCTTTCATTTTTATATTTTAAAAATTGAGTTTAGAGTTTATTTAGAACAAATTTTTCTGATTAATAAATGTGTTCTTAAAAATGATCAAATGACCAAATCACCTTCATTGATCCTATTGGTTAAAGCTTTGCATACAAGAAATGATGCAAAGCTAAATACTGGTAGTTTAAACATTTTTGACTAAACAGTCACAAAACCGTAGTTCAGAGCAAAGTGAAGTGAATGAAGAGTGAATATTCTCAAAGAAACCACAGTTGAATATAAACGTTCTTTGTGCCACAGTGTCTCCAGAACATTGTTATCACTGTGTTCACATTGATTTTCACCTCTTTTCACTCCTCAACTACAGACACAGCTTCAAAGAGAAAAGTCACTTTCTTTCGCCTTTGTTCCCTGTGTGGCATTTCACAAAAACCAATGCCCCAGTTCCTATCCTGACTCTTTGACATTCCTCAGACTCCTGCAGGGAATTGTTACACCTGATCCTTTAAAGAGATGACAGTGCAATCCAGCATCTGTGGACATTTACTTAAATGCATGAAATTGTTTAGAAATAACTAAATGTGGGGAAAAGAATCACAAAACTCAAAAGTGAGTATCTTTAAGTTTTCTTCATTCAATCTCACACAACACACAGAGTTTTAAGAGGAACTCCCTGAACTGAGAAACACATCAAAATCAGAATAAGCTTTATTATCACTGCACCGAGATACAACGAGAACATGTACGTACAGTTGTCCGAAAGATGGGCGGAGAGTGCACAAAGCTGCATCTATGAAAGCGCAGCCTTTTCTTATTCTTGTTCAGAACTTAATACAGATTTCATCAATTCTTAATACAGAATTCATCTCTTATCTACTGATGGAGGCACAGTCAGTTGAAACAACGTCTCATCTGTATCACAAGTTCATCAGTATTGCATGAGTTCATCAGTTCTACATTCATCCATTGATATCACCTGAGCTCACCAATGCTACACGAGGTCATGAGTATTACATAGGATCCTGATGGACTAGATGAGTCTATCAGGATCAGCTGAATCAATTATACTGCATATGTAGATTGCCTTTATTATGACAGGAGTACGAAACTCAATCATCTTGATGCAGTTGTGGCTCAGTGGTTAGATCAGTCACCCTTCAACAGCAGAGTCTGAGTCTCAACTCCACCAGTGTGCAGTCACATGTCCAAGTATCCCTGGGTAAAGCACTAAACCACTTGACCAACATGCACCCCTTTGTTGTGTGAATGGGATCTAAAGCACTGATTAAATTATATTGAATGATTTATTCAAATTAGCTTTGCAGGGCTGTAGAAGAGTGTTGTCTGTGTGTGGATGGGAAAACGAGGGTACAGATTGTGCTGCAAAGTGCTTTGAATAACCTGGTTGGCTAAAAGGCTCTTTGTATTGCAGGCCAGTTTCCATTTATCTTTCCATCCCGATACACGTGTTCATTATTGTCACATGGCTTTATCAGTATCACATGAATGCATTAATACCACATGAGCTCATCAGTATATGAGTTTGTCAGGAATATTTGAGTTCATCGATGCCACATGTGCAGAGTACCATGAGTGCACCGGTTGGTTCCATCAGTAAGCATGATACAAGTGGTCATTGTTACCACACAACTTCATCAGTATTACATAAATATTTCAATACCAGATGAGTTTTTCAGTTTAATATAAGTTAATCAAAAGAACTGGAAGCGGCAGAAATGGAGATGTTGGTTCCCTTATCAGTCAGTCACTCGTCACTCGGTGCAACATAATTGCTATGGGAAATTGCGCCCCGCGCAATTACCTGAAGGAATACACTCACGCTTTTACGGCCGGGGCGTCAGCGTCACGCCAGAGACCCCGCCCTCTGGGTATTTAAGGCGCTGACGCCCATCCCACTTCCTCTTATTGCCCTTCACATCGCTAAACCTGAACTTCTCTTCGCGGGACTTCTCTGTTGCTTTATCGCTCGACCAGAGGTGAGCTTGCTCCCTACACAGGGCGTACAGAGAATTCTTCCTACGCACTGCCGAGCTAGCAAAAGCTAGTCCGGCACATTTTTCCTTAACCCCGAAGTTTTTTCTTCTCCTCTTTCCGCAGACTGCTTCGCTCGACGGCGTTAACTGCGTCACATCGCTACCTCTGCTAATTTCGTAGCAGGCTAGCTAGCGACAGTGACGCGACGAAGGAGACGTTAAAAAAAAGGATTTTGGAAGGACTCGCTCGTCTTATCTCAGACATGCCTCCGGAGAAAGGAAAGCGAAAGCCAAGACTTCCGAAAAAGGCTAGCAGGACAGTGAGCCCGACCTCGCGCGCCTGCCCGAGCAGATGCGGTTTTTCCCTTTCAGCGACGGACACCCACGAGGCCTGTCCCGTCTGCCTGGGGATGCTGCATGCGAAGATAACGCTGGACGTGCCCGACTGTTGCCCACACTGCAGCCAGATGTTGGAGGCGGTGAGGAGGCACCGGGCGGACTTCGTCGACAAAGCCATGGGTGCTGCTGCGGCGCCAACAGACCCGGACACTACTGAGGCTCTCACTCCCATGCCGGAGCTCAAGAGCATGGCTCTGGAGGACAGCACCCAAGTCGAATGGGGCGACAGCCCGGATGCGCTGGCTCCAATCAGGGACTTAACAGCGGACTTTGACACTCGAAGCTTGATCAACGAAGACGAGATCTCGATATCAGCCTCAGGTGAATTTTATGCGGATGACGCCGAAGTTGAGTACGACGAACAGGGGGGAGACCTCTTTTGCACCCCGGTGCCTGTGCTCCCGGAGACTGTCTGCAACGGACAGTGCCAGAGGCGTCTGCAAACAGGCCCAACAGTCCACACAGAGACAGGTGAGGGAGGTCACGTGTTCATTCCCCCGCCCCGTTGTAAACCACGGGGCCGGCAATACACAAATCAAACAAACCTGTGACACGTCCGCGCTCCAGGGGTGCGCGCGACAGAACCTGACAACCCACCTCCCTGGCCACCAGCTCCTATTCAACGGATTCCAGTAAGTGATGGGGGGGTCACGACAGAAGCCCACAGGCCAAAACCTGTATCATTATCTCGAGCAGCTTCACATCCTCATGCTGAAGCTGTCCCCTCATCCTCAGTGGGCGACACGCCCTGCTTAAGCAATGATCCTGCAGCGTGTGACCGCGCTCGCTGTACTGAATCAGTTCTGCTCTCAAACGACACCCCTCCCCATCGGGTGAATCACAGCTACCCGAAGGTTCATCAGGCTCAAGGGCACTGATGAGGCCGGAGGCCAGTGAACCGGATCCAACCAGGAAACAGGCTGGAGTAAGGAGGTTTACCCGTATACAGAACTTGTACCCCCTCAGGACCATGACTCTCCACAAAAAGAGAAAAAACAGACATTCTGTTCCGCTTTTGCCCGATGATGACAGCAGATTGCTTCTGCCTACCAACACTCTCGATCAGAGTGATATGGCGGCACATCTGCAGGAGGGCCCTCTTCCTAACCTGGTTGGCCCTCAAGTGGCCACAGAAATCAGGGCCCTTGAAGAGGAGCTGGCTCCACCACCTGCTCCTCTCCAGGGATCCACCACATCACCAGAAGGAACAGCCTCGCCGCTTATGCTGAGAACTGTGGCAGATTTCAGCTTGTTGGTTGAGAGGAACAAACTGGTGGCCTCAGGCCTGCCGAGAACGTGGTAAATACCATTCAAAACACCCAAGCTATGTCAACACAGTCTCTCTACGCCCGGAAATGGCATATTTTTGAAGCTTGGTGCATGGAAAGAAATATTATTTCTTATTCTTGTGACTTGGTCCAGCTCCTCAACTTTCTTCAGGACCTGCTGGAGAAAGGTCGTTCTTTCTCAACCATTAAATCAAACAGAAATCTTAACAAAATAGTTTTTAATCTCACATAGCTTGGTTTTATGGATTACATACTTTTTAACAGGTAGGGTCCAGTAGGTCAGAGTGGGTTCAACACTCTGACAAAACAACCACCAGCACTGGCTCTCCCCAAGGGTGCGTTTTATCTTCACTGTTATTTATTTTGTATACAAACTCCTGCAGAAGTACTTTCCCAAATAGACATTTAATTAAATATGCTGATGACACTGCCCTGGTAAGCCTTTTAAACGACAAGGAAGAAGAGCACGGACCAGTTCTGGACTTCTTCATTAATTGGTGCAAACAATCGAAACTGGTTCTGAACACGGACAAAACAAAAGAAATGACTATTGACTTCAGGAAGCTTCAGTCATTCTCTCCAACAACCATCAATGGAGAGAAGATTGAAACTGTCTCGTGCTACAAGTACCTGGGCGTGGTTCTGGACTGTCACTTAAAGTGGGACTCATGGGCTGACCTTATTAGCACCAAGGCTCAGCAGAGGATGTATTTTTTAAAGAAACTGGGTTCTTTTAGAGTCAATAACTCAATGCTTTTAATGTTTTATTCTGCTTTTATTGAAGGTATTTTAACGTTTTGTAACATCTGTTGGTTTGGCAATGCTACAGAGGCTCAGAAGAAATCATTGAGAAGTACTCAAACTATTTATCTTGATTTTATTTTTCATTGTAGCACTTTGAGATCTGTTTGATGTAAAGTGCATTATAAATACAAGTTATTATTATTATTATTATTAAGTATAGTAACTACAGCCAGCAAACTGTTAGGAACCCCTCTGCCAAGTATGGAAAAGATATACATGGACAGAATTATGAGGAGGGCAAACAAGATTATAGCAGATGACACACATCCCCTAAGATCCTCATTTGAGTTGCTTCCTTCAGGGCGAAGGTATGGCCTTCCTTTATTCTCAAGAAACAGAACAAAATTTTCTTTCATACCACAAGCAATTAAATCATTAAATAATACAAACATATCATGAATTACTGAGCTGAAACGTCTTTGCTGTAATGATGGATGTTAATGTCATGTATGTGTATATCCTTTATGTCAATGCCTGCTGACAATGTTGCAAACTAATTTCCCTACGGGGACAAATAAATCTATCTATCTATCTATCTATCTATCTATCTATCTATCTATCTATCTATCTATCTATCTATCTATCTATCTATCTATCTATCTATCTATCTATCTATCTATCTATCTATCTATCTATCTATCTATCTATCTATCTATCTATCTATCTATCTATCTATCTATCAAGATGTTTTTATCAGCAATTTCGGCTTGTCACGAGGGCTGGGGGAGCAGGACACCTGGCGCGCACCCGCTCATAATAAGATTTATGAAGGGCGTGCTAAGAAAGAGACTCCCCAGCAGGATCTTGACCCCTGGATGGGATCTTAGTCTGGTCTTGGGGGCTCTCTGTGATCCCCCATTCGAACCACTGAGCGACATTAAGATAGATTTTTATCTTATAAGACCGCTCTGCTACTGGCTCTGTGCTCGGCGAAACGTGTGGGTGACCTCCATGCTCTGTCCGTGCACCCAATGTGTACCAGGTTTGCCCCTGACGGGTCAAAGGTCACCCTAAGGCCTAATCCTGCATATATCCCCAAGGTCTTGACTCTGAACCCCAGAAGTCTGGACTTTGATCTCTCTTCTTTTCCTCCTGCTCCTGTCCTCACTCAGGAACAGAAAAGGCTGAAGGCAATCTGCCCCGTGAGGGCTTTAAGCGCTTACATGCAGAGAACAGCTGAATGGAGGAGAACAAACCAATTGTTTGTGCGCTTTGCGTCCCAGCTACTGGTAGGGCCCTATCAAAGCAGCACCTCTCACACTGGGTGACTGAGGCTATTAAAAGGACATACAGTAGCAAAGGTCAACAGGTGCCCTCTGGAGTGCGTACTCACTCCACTCGGGGCTTGGCCACCTCCTGGTCATTGTTCAAGGGTGTACCAGTTGCAAACATCTGTGCGGCTGCGAACTGGAGCTCAACAAATACGTTTGCAAAGCGTTACAGTTTGGACGTTACTGCGTGTGATGTCACTCAGGCTGTCCTTTCTAACACACAGTAGAAAGCAGCTTTGAGATGCCTTTTGGATAAAGGCGGACGTTCACACTAGCATGCATTTTACTGAGCATTTCAAGGGTGTGAATGGATTACGTTCCCATAGCAATTATGTTGCACCGAGTGACTGACTGATAAGGGAACTGAAAGTTATGCACCATAACTCATGTTCCCTGAAGGAAGGGAACGAGGTGCAACATACCTGGCCCTTTTCAATGCTGAAAGCTCGGTGAAGTGCATTTTGGAGGAAGTGGGATGGGCGTCAGTGCCTTAAATACCCAGCGGGCGGGGTCTCTGGTGTGACTCTGACGCCCCGGCTGTAAAGGCGTGAGTGTATTCCTTCAGGTAATCGCGTGGGGCGCAATTTCCCATAGCAAGTATGTTGCACCTCGTTCCCTTCCTTCAGGGAACATGAGTTATGGTGCATAACTTTCAGTTCTCCTTAGGAGTGACAAGTATGGATAAGATTAGGAATGTGGTCAGAGGTACAGCACAGGTTGAACAATTCGGAGATAAAGATAAAGAGGCCAGACTGAGATGGTTTGGACATGTCCAGAGGAGGGACAGAGGGTGTATTGTTATAAGGATGTTTAGAAATGCAGCTGCCAGGAACAAGAAAAGAAGAGGGCCTAAGAGGAGATACAGTACATGGATGCAGTTAGAGAGGACATGGAGTTGGAGTGAGGACAGAGGAGAAGGGGGGTGACTCGCTCAAGTTCATCAGTACCACCCAAGTTTATCAATACGCAGCAGAGTACTTTAATCTTATTGAAGCAAATGTCATTTTAAGGAAAGATGGTGCATTCATAGAGTTTATAATAAAATTATCATGATGCACAATGATGTCTGGAATAGAAATCCATCCATCTATCCATCCATTATCTTTACCCGCTTCTTCCTTTTCAGGTCATGGGGATCGCTGGTGCCCATATCAGAGTCAGAGTCAGAGAGTCTTTATTGTCATTTGCACCGCATGTGGTACATGTGATGAAAACGAGATTATGTACACGGGGTCCCAGTTACATCCAACAACAAATGCAAGAGAAAAACAGTAATAACATCTAGAATTAACTAAGAGAAACATCAACTAGTAATACACTAAGCCTTAAAGGTGAAGTCTGCAGTTTCTGTAGAACATCAGCACTTAGAAAAAATTTCAACAAGCAAAGCATTCTGATCCCTCCCCCTCAGAGCCATATATGGCTCTGCCCCCTTGTGGTCTGTTGAAATTCAAATTCAAGCTCTGTTTTTATTGGCTGATTCAAATTCAAGCTCGGTTTTTATTGGCTGGTTACAAACTTTGTTTTTATTGGCTGGAAAATGGCGGGTCACTTTTTCTTTTTAGAAATGCTTATTTACCACCTGGAGAAGCAAGGGGACAATATTTTTTTTATAGTTTTTTTCAGAGATTACCTCTCTAACATCAATCTAGTGACAGAGTGAAGAAATATGTTAAAAATATATTGTTAGAAAAGTTACATATAGCAGCTTTAATGTAGTGGAAAAACATCATTATAAACAGCAGCACGAACATGAGTCTGTATGAGCAGATGGTCACAGATGAACACAGCAACAAGAAAACAGATCAGCATCAGCATGATGTGATATTTTGCAGTGTTTATTCTCATTATTTATTTATTCATGAGTCTAACAGCCTCAGGGTAGAAGCTGTTCCTCAGTCTAGTGGTTCTACATTTGATGCTCCTCAACCTCCGTCCTGAGGGGAGTGGGGCAAAGAGTGAGTGTGCTGGGTGAGTGAGGTCTTTCATGATGCAGGTGGCTCTTTTCCATATACAGCCATCACTGTGTGAGAGGTGGGGTAAACCCTTGACAGGTCTCCAGTCCATCACAGGGACACAGAGATAAACGACACAAACAACCATTCACTCTCTTACTCACACCTAGGTGCAGACAGGGGTGAAGGGAGTCCGTTTCGGTGGCCTCAGGATTCCTTTTCTGTTATTTGTAGATGATGTGGTCCTGCTGGCATCATTGTTCCAGCAGCTTTAGCTCTCACAGGAGCAGTTTGAACTGCTCCTCTCCTCTACATCGAGAGGAGCCGGTTGAGGTGGTTTGGACATCTGGTAAGGATGCGTCTTGTGCGCAACTAGTAAATCAACAGCACTCAAGAGGGAGTCTCCAGAATATCTTGCAATGTTTGTTGGTGTTCTCAATTCCCTTGCTTTAGTCTCGGAGGCTGGCAGTCTTATGACATGACTTTTGGACATGTTCAAATAAAGCTTCTCACACAAATTTTCTTGCAAAATAGTCATAGAGTTGTCCTGCACATCTCCAACCCAACTACAGTAATCTGAATATTATCATGGGCATCTTGAACCTTTCTCAAGGTTGCAAGAGCTGCATTTTGATACCTGTACAGGTGTAAACATGGGGTGCTACTGCCAAGGTGGGTATAAAATTAGCTGAGGTAGGTATAGATGAGCAATGAAAAAATGTGTATGACCCAGAATATAATCATAAAAAGCTCAGATACATTTTTTTTAAATTGTCTGCACAGCTTGCTGGTCCTTTTGTCACAGATACCGGTACATAGAATGTGGTAAGACTGCAAGTGAAAGATTTCTTCAATGATTTTCAAGGATTCAGTGCTCTTTATTGTTATTTGCATTGCATGTGGTACATGAGGCGGAACAAAATTGTGTACACAGGGTCCCAGTTACATCAAACAATAGCAAAAATATAAAGTGTAAAAAGAAATGGTAAATACAGATCTAAGATATAAGCTAACTTACAGTGTTGAGTCAAGTTTGAGTCCCAATGTAGTATCCGATAGTCAGCTCACTGAGATGCTAAGGAAGGTAGTAGCATCATTAACAGGGTTACTATACTGTATAAACATGGGGTTCCACTGTTAGTTGGAAACAGCAATCACTTGTTTTAAAGTTGGGTGATTTGTTGATCCATCCCTCAACCCCATCATCTTCTTTAAAGGGAGTGCAACCTGAATGAACCCATTTGAACCAAACTAGTCTTTTGGATCATTGTTTATATAGAACAAAACCTATTACATCCAATAAACTGTGACATGCTGCAAGCCCAGTTAATATCAGCAGTGAAACATCAGTCCTCTTTAAAAAAAATTGCGTATAGTAAGAATTCAGCTTCTTCAAAGATATCAGGTGTTGATTAATGGATTAAAATGATCCATGTAGCAAAGCTTTGAAAATAATAAACTCTTCTCCATGTTGAATTTCTTTCCAATTACCTTTATCGGCTCTGTTTCATAGTCCAAGGCTGTAGTTCACTTTATTTTTTATTAGTTTTTATTTGCTAAGGACCCTTTACCCTCCCGGAAATTCATGCTCCACAATCTGTGCTATCATCTCTGAGAGACTACCTTATAACAAAGAGACCAGCTTAATAATTTTAGATGATGGACTGCCCAAGCAATAATCAGCTCAAGCATGGCCATCAGGGAGACCTATTGTAATAGTTTTTTTTGTTTTTTTGTTATTGTTGTATTTTTGGTGTACACACTTCACTTTTAAAATTATCATCCAAAAAATATTGAAAAACTCTTGGCTTTATCCCATCTTCCAGTTATGGGACTAACAAGGTGGGGACATGCCTTGTTTAAGTGACTAATATTATGAATGACTAAATGGATTGTGTCTGGTGCAGAAATTTACAACTTTTGGAACAACTTTGAATCAGTGAGACCAGTTTTGTTTAATTAAAAATAAACTAATGGCTGTTGGTTGAGCAATAAACCAGTATTCTACATTGTTGTGAATGTGTCCATCAGTATCACTGCTGAGAGCTGAGGCTTAAATGTAAGGTTCAACTACTGAAATCTGAAAGTTATGCACCATAACTCATGTTCCCTGAAGGAAGGGAATGAGGTGCAACATACTTGCTATGGGAATTGCGCCCCCGCGCGATTACCTGAAGGAATATACTCACGCCTTTACGGCTAGGGGCATCACCGCCGCGCCAGAGGCCCCGCTCTCTGGTTACTTAAGCGGCGTGCACCCCTCCATCTTCCCCTTGAAGAGTGCACTTCACTGAGCTTTCAGCATTGAAAAGGGCCAGTTATGTTGCGCCTCGTTCCCTTCCTTCAGGGAACATGTTATGGTGCATAACTTTCAGTTCCCTTTCAGTCATGTTCTCTCGGTGCAACATACTTGCTATGGGAACGTAATCCATTCACGCCCTTGAAATGCTCAGTAAAATGCATGCTAAGGAGAACGTCTGCCTCTGATCAGTAGGCATCCCAAGGTTACTTTCTACTGAATGTTAGAAAGAACAGCCTGAGTGACGTCACCTGCAGTAACATCCAAACTGTAATGCCTTGCAAAAGTATTCAAGGAACTCCAATTCGCAGCAGCGCAGATGTCTGCAACTGGTATACCCTTGAACAATGACCAGGAAGTGGCAAGGCCCCTAGTGGAATGAACGTGCACTCCAGAGGGTGCCTGCTGACCTTTACTACTGTAGGCCCTTTTAATGGCCTCAGTCACCCAGTGTGAGAGGCGTTGTTTTGATAGGGCTCTCCCGGTAGCAGGTGCTACAAAGCAGACAAACAGTTGGTTTGTTCTTCTCCATTCGGCTGTTCTCTGCATGTAAGTGCGTAAAGCCCTCACTGGGCAGAGAGCCTGTAGCCTTTCCTTATCCTGGTTCAGGACAGAGGCAGGTGGAAAAGAGGAAAGATCAAAGTCTAGACTCCTATAGTTCAGGGTCCAGACCTTGGGGGTGTATGCGGGATTAGGCCTCAGTGTGACCTTTGACCCGTCTGGGACGAATCTGGTACACATTGGATGCACAGATAATGCGTGGAGGTCACCCACGCGTTTCGCCGAGCAAAGTGCCAGGAGTAAGGCCGTTTTATAAGATAGTATATCTATCGTAGTCTTACTCAATGGCTCGAATGGGGGGTCGCATAGAGCCCCCAAAACCAAACCGAGGTCCCAACTAGGAGTCAGGATCCTGCTGGGTGGTTTAGATCGAAGGACACCCTTCATAAATCTTATTATGATTGGGTATGCTCCAGGTGTCCTGTTTCCCCAGCCTTCATGACAAGCAGAAATAGCTGAAAAGAAGACTTTAATCATTGAATGAGAACGACCCTTTTCCAAGAGATCCTGAAGGAAGGTCAAGATTTGGACCAGGTTGCATGCATAAGAAACAATATTTCTTTCTGAGCACCAGGCCTCGAAGATACGCCATTTTTGGGCATATAAAGATTGTGTTGACCCTGCACGAGCATTTTGTATGGTTAATACCACGTTTTTGGGCAGGCCTGTCACCATCAGCCTGTTTCTTTCAGCCGACAGACTGAGACTTCTGGCAGTTTTTGGCCTAGGTGGCCGCAGCGCCTCCTCTGGTGAACCAGAGGCCAACAGCCCCTGGTTGTCCCCTAAGTTTGGGAGAAGGCCGCTTGTCCCTGAGTTGTCCTGCTCAGGGATAATTGAGGATGGGTACAACCTGTCAAATCCATTAGACAGTTTTGGAGGAGAATTATTCTTATCCTCCTCCAAATTATGGGGCTGCAGACCACGTAGACGAGCAGACCTCCTTACTCCAGTCCTTCTAGTGGAGTGGCCTCGACCATTGGCCCTTGGCTTCGATGAAGCTCTGGTGCCAGGCAAACTGGCCGGATCCCGAATAAATTTTAAAGACAGTTTTGGATCAGCACGTAGAGGCAGGTCACGTGCTACCTGACTGTTGCATGAGTTTTGCGTGTCCCTTGTTAATAACAAAGGAGCATTCGCCACACAAAAACGTGTGTGGGGGGGGGTCCTATCAGTCTTGGTGATAAAGAGTGCAGTTCCCCTCGAACAACAGGAAGAGGAATCTGATTACGTTCAGACTTGTTTTTGTTTGCAGCCAGCTGAACACAGCTTCCTTGAAGGTGTGAAGCTTTAAGCTGCATGAAGACGCCTGAAGCAGCCCCCCCGTCGAGAGACGTCGACTCGGCTCCTTGAGCTGTGGCCACGTCACGTGCCCGTCTGTTTGGTGTATTGGCTGTCTCGCCATTGATAATGGGGCGAGAGCCTAAACCGTGACCCTCCTCACCTGCCTCTGTAAGGGGCAAGGAGGGTGTTTACAGACGCCACTGTGTCTGCTCACCGCAGATGAAACAGAGGCAGTCTGCCGGGGCTTATTAAATATTCTAACACCCCGTGGGCCGTGAGGGAGGGAGGGAGAAAAAACCCCTCCCTTTATGACGGCATGCACGTCAGAAGGATCTGCTTTGCTGGGAGAAGTTGTGTGTTGTTGTTGTTGTTTTTTTGAAGTCAGTAAAACAGAAAATTGCTGTTTCTTGATTTTATTTGTGCTTATGTGACATGATGTATATGATTTTAAGTCACTCACAGCAGAGAGTGCATGATTGGTGCATGCTGAGAACAAACCAGCTTTTTGTACTGTGTTACAAATAAAGTCTGGGTTTAGGTGGATCATTCCCGTTACCGCGTGGGCGTGTGACCGTGTAATATGAAAACCTGGTTCATCAGGCCTGTTTCTGTCTGTCGTCACGACTCGCCGAAGAGGCCCTATGTTTGGACATCTGGCGAGGGACAAACCTGTTCTTGCTCCAGGTGTGCTCGTTACGAGGAGGGCCCGAAGGGGGTCTCTGCCTGGGCTCCTTCTTGTACGCTGGCCGCTTTGGCGGTGGGGCACGCGTCGTCGAGTGGTGCCTGGGCTGGGTAGGTCTTCCCCCCGCGTTTTCTCTTGGGGGTGCGAAGCTTCTACGGGGGATCCCCACCCGGAGAGCCTCTGCCTGTTTGCGTCTTTGGTCCAGTTTCGTCTGAATCCGTTCCAAAGCTTTTCCAAACAGCCATTCCGGCTGTATCGAGAAATGGAGAAAAGGCACCTTTTGTCCCTCGGGTAAGTCCGTCAGTGTCATCTAGAGATGGCGGGTCGCAATGACCACCTCCGCCATCCCTCTGCCCTGAGCAACCGCAGCAGTCCCCATCATTTGGAGCACGAAGTCAGTTGTTCTGCGGGCTTCCTCCAGCAATTCGGCAGCCACCTGCTTGTCCGTTGCTACTTGAAGCTGCTGCAGCTTTTCTGCCAGGTAGGCTTGCATCAGCGCGGACGCGTTCATGGCGCGCGCCGCAAGTCCTTGAGCCCTGTAGCATTTCTCGAGGAGCGACGCCGAGGCCCGGCAGGCCCTGCTGGGAAGAGTTGGTTTTGCTCCTGAAGAGTTTGGGGCCAGGTGAGACGCCAGAGTGTCCTCTATTTGAGGCACGTTAGCTAAACCCACCTCGTCCATTCCATCCACGTTGAGAAATTGTGAGAGGGGAAGAAGCATAGGGGCTCGTGGGTGAGTCCAGGTTCGTGTTAGTTCCGTGAGAAAGTCTGGGAACACAGGCATCCTCTGCCTCGTGGCAGCCTGCTGCTTTGAATAAAAGTAATTTCCCGCTAGCCTCGTAACCTGTTGGCAAGGAGGGGGTTCGGGCCAGGGCACTTGTAGTGCCTCCGTTGCTCTGTGGCACAGTTCAAACAGAGCAGGGATGGAAGAGTCCATGTCCGGGAGCGTGGGTAGGGGGGTCCGGGCGAATGCGTCACCCTGATCCTCCACCTCTACGTCCGCCTCCTCCATTGAAAATTCACCCGAGGCCGAGATCGATAACTCGTCGTCGTTCATCATACCCCGGGTGTCGAATTCGACAGTCAGGTCCTCCATGTTGGCCAATGCGCCATTCGACCCGCGTGCTGTCGTGTAAAGCATACTCTCCAACTCCGGTGTGGGGGTGAGAGGCTCCGTGGTGTCTGCGTCCGCAGACGTGGCCGAGGTCCCCATGGCTTTGGCGACAAGGTCGACCCGATGTCGCAGCACCGCATCCATCATGATGCTGCAGTGTGAGCAAAAGTCAGGTGCGTCCAGCACAGTTTTTGCATGAAGCATTCCCAGGCAGACAGGACAGGCCTCGTGGGTGTCCGTCGCCGCGAGATAAAAACCACAGCCACTTGGGCAGGCGCACGAGGTGGGGCTCGCCGCCGCGGTGGTCTTCCTTGGAAGTTTCGCTTTCCGCTTCCCCTTCTCCGGAGCCATTCTGTCCAAGACGAGGCGAGCGAGTCCTTCCAGAATTTTCTTCTTTTTTCTTGAGATGTCTCCTCCATCGTGTTGCTTTCGCTGGCCAGCCCGCTAGCTTGACGTAGCAAGGCAGCCTCCTTTTTTTAATGGCGTAGTTAGCGCCGTCGCGAAGCAATCTGTAGAGAGAGGAGAGAAAAGTTCGGGGTTAGGTGGAAAAATGCAGGACTAGGCTTGCTAGTCCAGAAGTACGCAGGAAATAATTCTCTATGCGCTCTGTGTAGGGAGCGAGCTCACCTCGAATGAGCGATGAAGGCACCAGAGAAGTCCCGCGAAGAGGTAGTTCAGGTTTAAGCGAGGTGAAGGGTAAAAAAGAGGAAGATGGAGGGGCGCACGCCGCTTAAGTAACCAGAGGGCGGGGCCTCTTGCGCGGCGGTGACGCCCCTAGCCGTAAAGGCGTGAGTATATTCCTTCAGGTAATCGCGCGGGGGCACAATTCCCATAGCAAGTATGTTGCACCGAGAGAACATGACTGAAAGGGAACTATTTCTACTGTACAGTATTTCTTTAGTCTGTTTTTGCACAGTCTTGTTTGGGGTGATGCAATATTCTGAAACTTCTTAATCAAGAAAGCACTCAAAGATTGAACTATATTAAATAATGGGATAACTGGGATATCTTGAAGCAGAAAACATTCCCCAGAGAAGCCATAAAATTAAATTTTGAAGCCTGTAATGAGTTTAACTGAGAGACCTGGGGGGGCCCTGTGGGCTGCCAGCTACTGTATAGTAGAAAATATTAGATTGATCTCATTCATGACAACAAAGCTTCACGAGGCATCCTTGTTGAGTATGAAGTAGTTTGATGTGTAATATGTTGAAATTTGAAAATTGAGATGAGTTATTCATTTTTTATTACTTATAGATAATTAGTGTTTGAATTGATTGTTTTGAAAATGGGCAGATATAATAAGATATTTTCTTCTTTCTGCTGCCTTTCATTTTATATTTTCTTTTTTTATAAGATACATGTGTTTGTTATGTATTTATTTTTATAAAATGAATAAATAAAATTTAAAAAATTAAAAAATCCTCAGCTGCACGAGGGAAGTTAAATGTTCATTGTCAAATTAATACACTTTTTATAAAAAGTGTCAAGAATAAAATAATGTGTCAGAATTTTTTTATACCCCAAACTAGCTGATGGTTTTGTATTTAAGATATGTCAAGATGTAACAATAACAGAATGCTTGTACTATTTATTTTTAGTAGCTGTCCGGTTCGAAACTGTTTGTTCAGAGCACGGAGGTAATGTGCGGTTATCTGTGCTAGCAAGATGTCTCTCTAAATGTTGACCTGTCTGCACAAACAATAAAACACCTGAATGGATGAGAAGATCAAATCAAAGGAATGACAAGATGAAGGTGAAACAGACATTTCATTTTGTCTGGCCAGTTCGAATCTGCTTTTCTTAAATCACACAAAAATGCACATTTGTAATACCAGGGGGAGAAGTAAACAGCTACATTAGATTTATTTATTTATTTATTTATTTATTATTATTATTATTATTATTATTATTATTATTATTATTATTATTATTATTATTATTATTATTATTATTATTATTTTATTTTTTTTGGTGGGGGGGAGAGGATGCACAAAGCTTGAAGGAGCACATTTACTGTAAGATATAATCACAACAAGTTTTGAAGTAATTTATGGGGGCTTTGGAAATCAAAGCTTTTTCAAGATTTGGATTACAAGATGTTTGCATATCGACGAGGGACAGGACAGCCCCCAGAAACCATCTTGGCTACAGCAAACTGGTTGGTCCACTTAAGTTGTTTACTTGGTGGGGTAACTTCAGTGTGCTTGGGACTACTCTGACTGACGAAGCCCTCTGGAGTGAGGGTGAAACGTTTCTACTAAAAAGAAACTGTCCAGATGAACTGATTGAGGGCCTGTTTACACGGCGCGTATTTTGAGTGTAACCGCTACTTTCTCTTTGCGACTTTGCTTATCGCCTACACGACACCGCTGGCCCCCCTCGATGACACCGATACTTTTCTGACCCTGCTCTCAAGGTGGAAGTTTTTCGCTGACCCCCCGTTGATAATGTAAACATCTCCCGTGGAGCTTTTGTTTGAACACATGCACGCAGCACGCACGCGCAGACAGCCGGCATTTTAACAATGGCGGTGGACTGGACAGTGGACACACGCACCACTTTCTGAACTACAGCTGATGGAATATATTTTGATTCTCATATTTAATTATTCTACACCTTACCTGCATCTGTGTTGGAAGAGAGCAGCTGCCTGGATCCAGTTGTCTGTTAACGAGGCAGTCGGACATTTCACGTGTCACGCTGCACTATAACATACTAAATGTGCTATATATTAACAGTTTAACAATAATAAACAGTATTTATGTTAGCGTGGGAGATATTTACATTTATCTGAGCTAAATGAAGCTATCTGGACTCGTTACGTCATGCCTAACATGCTGCATGTTGAAAATGAAGACACCAGGTTGATTTTTAATTTATTTATTTATTCAACACCACAAACTCATGTCACAAACACTGAGAATTAAATTGAACACTTTTAAAAACACGTTAACCGAACTTTAATGAACTGGACTCTGTTGTTTTCATCCCACTGGACCCACATCCGAACCGCCGGTCCGCTTCGTGGAACAGCTTCGACCTCGCAGGAAAAAAATAAAAATAAAACCTCAGTTGGTTGTTCTGTGATCGAACTAAACACAAGGAAACATTATTAAGAACATGGTTTACCTTGTAGCGCTGCTGTAAATCAGCTGATTCTCACGGAGTAAAGTCAGACATGTTGACTCGGTTCCGGTCCAGTCAGCAACTGGTGTGCAGCTTGTTAGATGAAGAGGTCCCACTTGGTGTCAAATCTGTTGACTCTTATCCAAATTCCAGCTTTAACTTGTTGTTAACTTGTTGACAACAACTTGTAGTAGCTGAACTTTTAGCCAGAGAGGAAAACAGGCTGCCTCGTGTGCTCTGTTTACCCCAGGCTGCACACATGCGCAGTGGTGAAGGTTCCAAAAATCACAGCGCCATCTAATGGCCCAGCATGGTAACTACAGTAAATTCATGAGTACGGGGGTGGAGGGGGAGAGAGTCGTATCCACAGAATTCGCCCATGTCAACGCAAAACTT
>JBBPBX010007485.1:39739-59263 GCA_038048925.1 Garcialebias charrua
TGACCGTTTTCATTCATTCTGACTGAAAAATTTTGAACACTACCATTTTTTCAGCAGCTAGATGGCATCAGAGTAGTAAGGCATGGGGCCAAGATGGTGTAGAGGCAGGGCTGCCGACTTGGGACCCGAAGGACACAGGTTCAAACCCCAGCCCCGGCCACCACACACCTTGGGGTGTCTATGAGTGCACACCTATTTCCCAGCTCCCCGGGCACTTTCTATGGCTGCTCACTGCACCACCTGGTGGTGGTTGGGTTAAATGCAGAGACGAATTTCGTCTTGTATGGGAAACATACACAGATGACAGAAATGTGACATTTATTTATTTATTATTTATACCGTTGTTTCATGTAATAGGTAAAAGTGGCTATAATGACAAATTCAAAAAAGTTCAAGACAAAAAACAACCGGACTTTATTTATTATAATTTACTTTATACTTTATTGTTTTTGTCTTTAAGGTTTTTGAATTTACCATGTCTTCGATGACTGGAAATCTTCACCAGCTATTAATGACACAATTGGCTTGCCTTGTCATAGACTGCCTCCTTTATTCTGCTTGCTGCTTGGAGCAACTGTCATCAGCTTCATTTCGCTGCACTGCCCCGGTGAATTGCAGCTAATTTGAGCATTAAAGTGCATTTATTAAGTAAAAGTTCAACTGAGACACACCTTTGCTATAATTTCGAGCAAACAAAAAATTGTTTTAGGTGCTTAGCTTGTTAAATTTCTAAGAAACGCACAGCATTCCTCCTCCATTTTTTCCTCCCTGTCTGCACGTCCTGGGAGCACTGAGGCAGCGAATACTTTTGATGTACAGCTGATTTGATCGTTAAAGTCCTTTGATTAAGCAAACGTTCGACTGAGACAAACCTTTACTATAAATTCAAGCAAATAAATAATTGTTTTTAGGTGGTTATCTTGTTAAATTTTGAAGAAATGAACAGTGGCTCGTCCAGCTGCAAGTGCCCGCTTTCGCAAATTGGGTTTTGAAATGCAGCTGATTTGACCGTCAAAATGTATTTATTAAGCAAAAGTTAGACTGAGACACACCTTTACTATAATTTCGAGCAAACAAATATTTGTTTTTAAGCATTAATCTTGTTGAATTCTTGTTAAAGTCCTCCCGTGCATGCTCCTGCAGCTGCCATTTGGCAGCTAATCGATTTTTGGCACAACACTGGCCCACATTTTTGGGTTCGACCCACATTTCCAGGTTGTCAGCGGTGATGCATAATAGATGAGACGTATACGCCAAAGTGACATGTTTATGGATTTTTCCACTTTATCAGACCTATTTGGACTAATGCAAAATTTAGGGCGGGGCGACGTTTATGGCGGGAAATACGGTACTAAATTTAGATGTATAATTAATCACTTTAAAGTAAAATTTCTGGAGTACCTATTGTAAAACATGCTGATTATAGATTCATCTGGTTATTGGAAAACTGGTAAAAATGCTACGAATGGAACAAAAGTTATTTCTGTATGGAAATGTGTTGTAAAGTTTGACAGAAATGCTGCTATCATTCTGTCAGTGCAATACAAAGGCTATAAACAGAAGAAAACTCAAACATCTTACAGTTTATTACAACAGAAGCACATTGTTTATTGGTGCTTTTGTCCAAATAGTGCTCTGTATTTTGCTAAATGGCTCAATAATTGCACTTGTGATTCTTTAAATTTGGCAAGCATTCTAATATTTTCCTCCTTTATAAAATAAAACAAGAGATTTCTTGCCAGATATGTTGTAACTCAAGAGCACACTTTTTCCTCCAGTGAGCTTTAAAATTTGTTCCTGCGATAATTGCTTTTGTGCCTGTTTCGTGCTAGCCTGGCCCTCGCTGCAGCTCCGCTCAATTCTCATTTCCCTTCACTGCTGGGTCTGGGACTTCTCCCATAGACAACGATTTCTCCGGCTGATTTTTGACCGGACCAATCAGAGAACAGAAGGGGCGGAGTTTTGGGCCCCTAACCCACGCCCCCACCTGTCCCAGCGCAGCCTGCGAGCATTCGCATGTTCTCATTCAAAGCGATGCAAAGCGATGCAGGACTCTTTTATATGTGACACAAATGTATTAATTTCCCCTTCTTAATCCCTTATCTGGAGTTTTCTTTTGTTCTGGCCAAAAGTCAAGTGATCGATCGCTCCCTCCTCTCCCTCCGCTACGAGGAAATGCCTCATTCATTCATTCATTCAACCTTTATTTAGTCAGGTAAATCTTTTGAACCTCATGGGCTCATTTACAAAAGCGACCTGCTAAAACTAAAGAACAATGAACAGCAATGGTAGAATTTCCTTAAACAATAAACAATAAACAAACAAACAATAAACAATAGAAAACAAAAGAGAGAAAAAAACAAAATATATATATATATATTTTTTAACAAAGTATCAAAAAACTAGCAAAACATTATAAGGTAGACGTATAAAATCAAAGACAGGAACAAATCTGCATTGGTTTTTGCCAGGATTCCAACAGATTCTGAAAACCATTTCAGCCTCAGGCTGTCACGAGAGAATTAAAATCGGGTTTTACGTTGCTGCCCGAGTCCCATCAGATTTTCTGGTCTTCTGGTGTGCTGGACCAGCGATCCATGGTTTTATTTTATTTTTTAAAAACGTTTTAATAACATATAAACACAGAATATGCAGCTGCAGCCGGCAGCGAGAGAAAAAGCAGCAGGAGGCGGAGCAGATGTCAAGTTTAACAGACCACGGGGGAGCAGCCATATATGGCTCTGAGGGGAGGGAGCAGAATGCTTTTCCCTGTTCAAAATTTTTCTAAGATCCAATGGTTTTGTTCCTCAGCAGAGACCACGCCTCCAGCAAGAATCGGTTCTCTATGGAGAAAGTCCAGACCCTAGTTCGAAGCGAAGTGAAGGACAAGGGTCTGGTTTTAACCAGGCTAGTTTCGTGCATGTTTTAACAAAAACTTTATGCAGCTTAGACATGTACTGACTCAAATGTAGGGCCAATGTAGATTTTTTTTTAAACATTTTATGTTCAACATTATTTTTTTTTCCTTTCAAAACACACAGCTTTTTAACGTTTTTTTATATCTCCCTTTTTATTATGTTTTGTGTATAATTTTGGTCCATCAATAGATAATTTTTATACAAAGTAAATTATTATCCTTTAAATGTTTTTTTTTTAAATAATGGAGCAGGAGAACCTGTTCCCTTAATATAATGGCGTGGTTGTATTGAGGTTGATATTTGTTGATGCCCTGTCTCCTTGGGTTTTTTTCAGGTACCTTTGCCCGGGTATGTAGAGGCTTTTCCTAATCCTCGTTACCCAAAAGGGAGCCCCAGCAGGCTGTCACTACAGTACAACCAGACTCTGGAGCTGCCTCCTGCTGCCCCCAGCACAGCGTCTGAGCAAAGTCTGCCCCAGGTGCTGAAGGACATGGACAGCATGCCCCTGAGCAGCCTCTCCACCTCAGCGCTCGTGCAGGCTATAAGGCAGGAGGTGGCGAAGCTGGCCATGAAGCAGAATGACATGTTTGAGTTTTAAATTCTGCTCCCATTGTACGTCAACAGGAGTGCACAAAGGCAGACCTTTATCTTCAGACCTCATTTTAAATATTTGTACTCTCCAACAGACTACATCTTCTTTCCCTGCTGGTTATTCATTTCTTTTCACACTCAGCTCTTGGAACAAAAGGCATTGTTTTAATTTTAGAACAACAACAAAAAACATTTTCTTTGATGAAAAGTATCTATTCATATGTCTTTGTAGATGTCATTAGGATAAAGTAAAAGTCAAAATGATTTCCTGAACCAGGAAACATTTTTTTGTGTGTTACTACGACTGACAAGGTAAACACAACCATTACCGATATTGTCTGTGCTGAGAGGACCAAATTCTTCTTGCAGATGGTTAATGTATGTGTGTATATATATATATATATATATATATATATATATATATATATATATATATATATATATATGTATATCACAGTGTAAATGAGCATGTACAGCCTAAGAACATCATGTAGCTAATCTCCTTTTACATGAGCATCAGCTGGGCTCCATCAGTGGCAGCTCATTTCAGGATCCATCTCACATTAGTTTAATAAACAGACTTTTTTAATAAATAATTTTTATTTTTTATTTTAAACTACGTATTTCTTTACATGTGAAATAACAAAAACATATAACACAAACAGCATATATCATCAATAAGCTTGTCATTTTTGTTTTTGAAGGCTTTAACTGGATATTATGGTACCATATTTTTTGGATTATAAGGCGCATTAAAGCTCCGCTGACATCATCTTTTAACTTTCCATAAAATGGCACAACACATACATACATACATACATACATACATACACATATATACTGTATATTTATATATATATTAAGATTGACCTCTGATCATATATTTATATATATATTAAGATTGACCTCTGATCATATATTTATATATATATTAAGATTGACCTCTGATCGTTTTCGCTAAAACAATGTGAAATTAATGAAAATTCCTCTCCAAAATAGTTTAAAATTAGCGCCGTTTTTTTACACGGTAAATTCGGGTTTTTCCGGTCACGTGATTGTGACGTCAGACACAGATCTCTGCTCCAACAGCACATTTAATACAATGGAGAAAGATCCAAACACGTCCGTCGAATTTAGCCATTTAAAACTTTAGATTTGAGCGATTTGGCTTCAGTTCGTGAAGAAGAAGTTATTCATGAAGCGAACAGCAGATGTCAGCAAAGCCATCGTGATTCCTCTTACAGTGCTCTGTAAGAGGAATCACAATGGCTTTGCTGACATCTGCTGTTCGCTTATTGAATGTGAAACCTCTCCTGAAAAAAAAGGCAGCACGGACAAAAGAAACCATGCTGTTTGATTTTTGATCACTCAAAATAACTTCTTCTTCACGAACTGAAGCCAAATCGCTAAAATCTAAAGTTTTAAATGGCTAAATTCGATGGATGCGTTTGTATCTTTATTCATTGTATTAAATGTGCCGTTGGAGCAGAGATCTGTATGTAACGTCACAATCACGTGACCGGAAAAACCCGAATTTACCGTGTAAATAAACGGCGCTAATTTTAAACTATTTTGGAGAGGAATTTTCATTAATTTCACATTGTTTTAGCAAAAACGATCAGAGGTCAATCTTAATATATATATATATGTTGTGCCATTTTATGGAAAGTTAAAAGATGATGTCAGCGGAGCTTTAAGCTAACAAACAAACTACCAAAAAAACCCAGATGAGTCAAACTTTATTCCACTCATTCACAATATCCACATAAAATCAGTTCGAGGTCAGTAAACACATTAATACATAGGGCGTACTGGACTATAAGGCTCCAAGTCAAATTTTGAGAAAATTTAAGGATTTTCAGTGCGCCTTTTACTCTGAAAAATATGGTAATTAACAAATGAACTAAAAACAGCTTCAGTGTTTGCATTTTTTTCTAAAACCAGTTTAACATGATATATTGAGATGAACTGATAAAGATGCAACCTGCAGTTGGAACGTTTATGAATCATTGTTGCTACATTAGGGTATACACATCATATGCAGACTTGACGAACAGTAATGAGTGGATAATATAGTTAAATATACGGACTGAGTTAAATGCTTTTTTTTGTTTTTCCCATGAAGAAATCAGCATTTTTCATCAACTTAAAATAAAAATATTCCTTTGAGTTGAAATTACCAGATACGTTTAAGAACATCGTTGCCAGTTTTATTCAGAGTTCTGTGATTTTAAGTGGTTTACATGATTCAGTCATCCCATAAAATTATACAAATACAATTATCTTTGTTCTGGGTGGAGCCACAGTTTTTTAAAACTCAAATTAAACTATACTTTCATCAGTCAGAATACTTTGATCATTTGTTTAATACTGAGTATGCTTGCTTGTGAGAGAAGACTGATTTGATCAATTGGGACATGACAACATTTGAGGGTTTCCTTGTGTGTCTCGAACTGAACCATCAGCAACAGAACCTTTGCGTCCAGTCTTTTGAAGGGTGATTAGATTGATTAGTCTGGAGAAATGATGGTTATGCAGGTGGTAAATGTCAAAATAACAGTCAGGTGAATGTCTGAAAGGTTTTTCCAACAAAACGTACAAAGCATTTTTTTAACAAGATGAACAGTCACTTCACTTGTCAGTAATCAGAATATGTTGTTAATTGGTGGAAATAATCTATTCTGTACCAACATGCAGGAAGTTATCCTTCAGAGGGCACATTTATATAATACATGTAATACAGTTTGGCTTAATTTTTGTGACGGTAGTTTTAGGCCTAAAAGCCCTTATGAATGTTCTGTCATATTTTCATTATGATGAAACCTCAGTGTGCCTTTATTCGTCTGGTTTGTAAGTTGCATATAAGAATGGACATTTACTTTAAAACTATATTTTACAGCCTAAATTATGAATAAAAGTGTATTTCAAACCAACTTGTTAGTGCATGACAAAACAATACAAGATCCAGCTTACCAATTTGCATACCCCCCCCCCCCCCAAAAAAAAAAACCCAACAACAACAACAACAATACAACAAACCCCACCCCCAAATTAAACTAAAACCAAATACTGAAGAAAAAAAAGATCTAACATATTGTTAGACAATATATATATATATTTTTTAATAAAATCATAATATGCTATATAAAAAAAATTGTGGGCGGCTGTGGCTGAGTGATTAGAGCAGTTGTCCTCCAATGCAAGAGTTGGGGGTTCAAATTCATCAGTAGTCACATGCCAAAGCCTCCCTGGGAAAGACACTGAACCCGTCATTGCCTCCAATGTTTGTCCCATCGGTATATGAATGTGATCTAAAGCACTGATTAGTCTCTTTAGGATGATTTTTTTCAATTAGCTTTGTAAAGATCTAGTAGAGTGCTGCATGACTGGGTAAATGAGGCACAGATTGTAGTGTAAAGAACTTTGAATATCTTGATAAGATAGAAAGGTGCTATATAAGTACAGTCCATTCACCAGCTTTTTCCCTGGAAAAAAACAAGCTTAACTGTTTCAGAAGGTATGCAGCGTGGAAAGGTCAGTTTTAAATAACATATGATTCCCATTCAAGGACATTTAAGGACATTTAAGGGACATTCAAGGAGCTTCCTAACCTCAAGATCGACACAGTGCCATCAGACCAGGGGATGCATATCTGCTAAATGAAGTAAAATGCATAACACAGAAATCAGAAATTCAATGCAAACATAAACTGAATCAATATTTTGTTGGAAACCACTCATGTTTCAGTTTACAAGAAGATTGTCAAGTGTGTGAAGATGAAGACGCTGAAGTGTTGAAATGTTCCAGAGATTATTACAGTATACTGTAGAGCTGGAGCATGAATTGGGGGTTACATTGAAATGGCACAGATTGCCTGCATTTACTTTGCTTTAGATGAAGGTTCAAATATTCTTCATCTAAGTAGTTCTTTATCAAGTGCTATGCCACGGATAGTTTCCTAAAATTCATAATTGCTAAAAGAAAAATCAACTTGTGTCCCAAGAGCTGGACTGAATTTGGAGAAACCATTTTTGTGTAAAACAAAATTGAATACTTTTTCACGTTTTCATGCTGGATAACGTCATTACTGTATTAAACAAAATGATTTAAAAAGGATTCATTGCTTCAAACAAAAATATATAAGAATATATTCTATAAATGAAAGCAATTTAAATCTATTTGAAAAGCTAAATTATTTTTGTCTATCTGCGTTTCCTCTTTCCATTTCCATCTGCAGCTTGATCTTGGTATGTTTGATATTCTTTAAAGATCAGTCCAGTGCTGATGAAGCTGGAGACTGTGGGAAATATTAGCCTACATAATTAAAATGAAATAAAAGTTTTTATTATAAGAGCTGTTGTCAAAATGTGGTACTGTTTATTTTCTGCATGGCCCATTTTCCAAAGACGAGATGCCAGAAGAGTTGAAGCAGTTGTACCCTGAAGCAGTTGTACCCAAGCTCCCCATTTATAGATATCTGCAGTACTGAACAAGAAGCTTTATAATGAAGCACCTAGAAAAAATGATGTGAAGTGTCATTATCCACAATGATGGATATTAAAAGTTTTCAGAGTCAGTGAGGATAGTACATAACTGAAAGTTATGCACCATAACTCACGTTCCCTGAAGGAAGGGAACGAGGTGCAACATATGACTATGGGAATTGCACCGCCGTGCGATTCACCTGAAGTTATACAATCCCGCCTTGAATAAGGCAGGTGGGCGTCAGCGTCAGCAATGAGGCCCCGCCCTCTTTGCATAAAAGGGGCTGACGCCCAGCCTTCTATCTCAGGGTGCACTTCACCGAGCTTGGGCATTGAAAGGGCAAACATGTGTTGCACCTTGTTCCCTTCCTTCAGGGAATGTGAGTTATTGTGCATAACTTTCAGTTCCCTTATCAGTCAGTACACTCAGTGCAACATATGATTATGGGAACGTATTTCAATCACGCCCTGAAAATGCTCTGGAAATGCATGCTTGTGAGAACTTATGCCTTTATACTGCAGGCGTTTAGCTGTTCTCTACTCTGTGTTAGAGAGGACAGCCTGAGTGACGTCACATGCTGTGACATCTAAACTGTAGTGTTTTGCAAACGTGTTTGATGATGGCCAGTTGGCAGCAGCACATATTTCTGCCACTGGCACACCCTTGAAAAGGGCCCATGAGGCAGCCAGGCCTCAAGTGGAATGAGCATGTACCCCAGAGGGCACCTGCTGACCTTTACTGCTGTATGCCCTCTTAATGGCCTTAGTCACCCAGTGTGAGAGGCGCTGTTCTGACAGGGCTCTGACAGCAGCTGGATTAGCAAAACACACGAACAACTGGTTTGTTTTTCTCCAACTGACAGTTCTTTCCAAGTAAGCACTCAGGGCCCTAACAGAGCAGAGCATGTTCAGTCTACTCTGTCCTTCAGTGAGGACAAGGGGGGAGGAAATGTTGACAGCTCAAAGTCCAGACTTCTGGGATTTAAAGTTGGAACCTTTGGCACATATGCGGGGTTAGGACGCAGGGTGACCTTTGACCCATCTGGGGCAAACCTTGTACACATTGGGTGCACAGATAAAGCGTGGAAGTCACCTACGCGTTTAGCTGAGCAAAGAGCTAAAAGCAATGCAGTTTTATAAGATAACAAATCTATCTTAATGCTGCTAAGAGGCTCAAATGGAGGCTCACACAGAGCATCCAAGACTAACTGTAGGTTCCACTCAGAGGCCAGAGTCCTGCTGGGAGGCCTTTTACTCAGTACGCCCTTCATGAAACGTATCATGAGAGGGTGGGCACCAGGAGATTTACCTCCCTAGCCTTCATGGCATGCCGAGCTGGCTGACAAAAAAACCTTAATAGTGGAGAAGGAGTGGCCCTTCTCCAGTAGGTCTTGTAGAAAAGTGAGGAGCTGGACCAGGTCACAGGAATATGAGATAATATTCCTCTCTAGACATCAGGCCTCAAAAACACGCCATTTGCGAGCATAGAGACTCTGAGTTGACTGAGCTCTCGCTCCCTGTATTGTGTTTATAACATTACCGGGCAGGCCGGAGGCCATCAGCCGGTTCCTCTCAGCAGCCAGGTTCAGAGTTGCCACAATTCTGGGCATGAGTGAAGGAGCTGCTAGTGGGTCTTAGTCAGCAGTTCCCTGTGAGGAGGCAGCTACCATGGTGTCCCCGACAACAGTGAGATCACTTCTGGGAACCTGGTTTCTGTGGCCACCTGGGAGCTATCAGTATCAGGGAGAGAGCTCCCCTGCGTACGTGTTCCAGCGTCGCCTGAATCAGGGGGACGGGGGAAACGCATAATACAGCTTCCCCGCTGGCCACTCGTACGCCAGGGCATCTGTTCCCAGCGGTGCGTCTGTCTCCCTTATCGAATGATACAGGGTGCAATGCGTGTTGCTGCTGCAAACAAACAGATCTACGGATGCCCGCCCGTATCGTGCCCAGATCTGGTCCACATTGTGCGGGTTCAGCCTCCACTCTGAAGTTAGGAGGGGCCCTCTTGAGAGGGTGTCTGCCCCGTGGTTTAGCTCGCCCGGGATGTGGGTCGCTCTCAGCGACAATATCTGGGAGCTGCACCACGTGAGCAGCTTGTGTGTCAGGCTGAGGAGGGGCTGGTACCTTGTCCGCCTTCCCTGATGATGTAGGACACTGTCGTCCTGTTGTCTGATTTTATCAGGACATGTTGTTTTGCAACCAGCCCCTTCCAGTAAAAGTGCTTCAGGGACAAAAACAGTGCTTTCAGTTCCAGGAAATTTATGTGGAGCTTTACCTCCTGCCATTTCCAGACCCCTTGGGCGTGCTGGTTTCTGCAGAGAGCTCCCCAACCTGTTTTTGAAGCGTCCGTGGTGACCAGTACTCGAGACAGTACTCGTCCCAGCGTGCTGCCTGTCCTGAACATTGAAGGGGCCCTCCAGGGTTCCAGAGATTTCACGCACTCTGGGCTGATCGGTATCCCCCCTGTCCGTCTGAGAGAGGCAGGATACATTTGTTTGTTCAGCCATATTTCAGAGGGCGCAATTTTAATAAAGCTTGGGGCACGTAGACAATGGTTGCTGCCAGGAGGCCCAGGAGACACTGGCATAGTTTGAGGGACACTCTCTGGCCCAGCTGAAAGCATGCCAGGCAGAGGTGGAGGGATGAAACCTGTGCCTCTGAGAGCCTTGCTCTGTACAGAATGGAGTTGACCTGTACTACCAAAAATACGGTAATCTGAGATGGGGTCAGATTGCTCTTTTGCAGGTTTATAACGAAACCTAGAGCTTCCGGGTAAGTCATCACCATCTGTGAGTGCTGCTGTGCTTGGGCTCTGTCGTGCCCAAGGATGAGCAGTTTGTCCAGATAATTCAGAACTCTGATCCCTTGATCCCTCAGCGGGGTTAAGGCCGCATCCAGGCATTTCGTGAATGATCTTGGTGCAGTTTTTAATCCGAAGGGGAGTGCCAGAAACTCGAATGCTTTTCCCTCAAAGGCGAAACTGAGATATTTTCTGTGCCGGGGCAGGATGTTCATGTGAAAAAAGGCGTCTTTGAGATTGACCGTGCAAAAGTAATCCCTCGGTCTTACTGAGTGAATTACTTGTCGCAGTGTGAGCATCCTGAATTTGTACGTTTTTATCCTTTTGTTCAGATTCCTGAGATCCAGGATAGGTCGCAAGCATTGGTCTCGCTTTGGCACGAGGAAAAACTTGCTGTAATGGCCTTTGTTCACATCGTGAGCTGGGACAACATTTATTACCCCTTTCTATAACATTGTGGAGTCCTCGTCTCTCAGAACGTGGGCATGGTCTGGGCTTATGGTGGACACCAGCACCCCCGTGAAAGGAGGTGGCCGCTTGTGGAACTTCAGCCGGAGGCCCCGACTGACAGTGGACATGACCCACGTGTTTGGACGACATGCGCTCCAGGCCTGAGCGTGTGCGCCCAGCCTGTAAGGCATGTGTATTCTGGGTTGTGTTGTGTCGAGGGTGCGGGAGGGGAACAGTAGCCCCCACCCGCTCGCCCTTCGACGAGCTGGCCTGTCCACCAGCGGTAGCCAGGAAGTCTGCCTGTGGCAGACAGACTCCTGACCTCCCGCTGAGGCTCATTGTCTGACCTGACACCTTGTGTTTCATGAGGGAGGAGGGATGGTGACCCTCTCCCTTTATTGACACTGTTTTCATAAAAATGGTGCTATGTTTTTTTCTTTTTGAGTCAAGACACAGGGTATGATGTGCTTTGAAACTTTATTTTCGTGTTTTAAAGAGAAAATAGTCTTTTTTACACACACAGCTGAATTATGTTCAGTGTACACACAATTGTCATCAGCTTTTTGCTGCATTTCACACATAAAGTCTGGGTTTAAAAGTCCAGTTTCCCGTACCACTTGGGCCGGACAACCTGTAACACTGCGAAGTGGTCCTTTTCCGTCAGGCCGACTTCTGCCTCCGGTCCCGGTTTGTTAAGGATGACCTCGGTGGAGCCGCCTGGAGGGGAACGAACCTGTTCCTTGCCTAGGCCTGGACAACCTGGGGTGCTCCAGTAGCCGGTCTCGACCGTTGTTCGCCGTCGAATGCTGGCCTTTTCTGCGGGGGACGGCGTGTGGCTGAGCGGTGTCGAGGCTGCACGCCCCTGCTTCCACTGCTGTTTCTGGGGGGCACAAATGTTTTTCTCGGCATCCCCTCGTGCATGGCTTCAGCTTGTTTCCACCTTTGTTCCAGCCTGCTCTGGATTAGTTCCAAGGCTCCTCCGAAGAGCCCCATGGGCTCGATCGGGTGGTGGAGGAATGGGTACCGCTAGCCCTCCGGCAGGTCCGTCAAGGTTAGTCACAAATGGCGTTGAGCGATGACAATCTCAGCCAGGCTTCTCCCCTGAGCGATGGCCGATGTCCCCATCATGCGGAGGACAAAGTCTGTCGCCTTGCGGGCTTCCTCCAGGGCCTCGGCCGCATTCTTTTTGTTGGTGATCTGCTGGAGCTCCTGCAGTTTCTCCACCAAGTAGGCCTACATCATGGCCAAAGTGTTCATGGCGCGGACCGCGAGGCCCTGAGCTCGGTAACATTTTTCGAGCTGGGAGGCCGACGCGCGACAGACCTTGCTGGGCAGAGTTGGCCTGGAGCCCGATGTTTTGGGAGCTAGGTGGGCCGCCAGCGTGTCCTCCATTTGCGGGATAGTGGCCATTCCTGCATCCTCCATGCCGGCGACGTCGAGGAACTGGGAGAGAGGCAGAAGTATAGGAACTCTGGGTTCAGCCCAGGTGCGAGTCAGCTCCATCTGGAAGTTGGAAAAAATCGGTATCCTGTGCCTCGTGGCCAACTGCTCCTTGGCAAAGAAGTAGTTACCCGCCAACCTCTTTACCTGTTGTCGAGGTGGGGGGTTCTGGCCAGTTGATCCGCAACGTGTCTGCCGCTCTGCGACACAGCTCGAACAGAGCGGGGATGGAGACATCAGTCTCTGGGTGAGCTGTCGTAGGGTTCTGGGAGAAGTTCTCGTCTTCCCCTTCGTCCTCGTTTTCAGCTTCGCCCGATATCTCACCCGTGGCTGTTAGCGAGAGCTCGTCCGCGTGTAATAAGCCTCTCATATCGAACTTTGCGGTGGAGTCCCCCACGAGGGCCGCCATGTCCATGCTGTCCCCCCAGTCAGCGTGGCCGCTGTCCTCCAGCTCGATGGCCTAGAGCTCTGGGGTAGGAGTCAGCGCCTCTGTGAGGTCTGGGTCCCGCGCTGCCGTGGAGCCACCCATGGCTTTGACCACGACGTCCATGCGTCGCTGCCTCACGGCTTCACGCACCTGGCTGAAGTGAGGGCAGGACTCGGGGGATTCCCTACGGTGGCCAAGGGGTACAAACGCTGCACATTTAAAAAAACAGCAGCAAATTTAAAAAAACAGCAGCAAATTTAAAAAAACAACAGCAAATTTAAAAAACCAACAGCAAATTTAAAGCTCCACTGACATCATCTTTTAACTTTCCATAAAATGGCACAACATATATATATATATATATTTAAGATTGACCTCTGATCGTTTTTGCTAAAACAATGTGAAATTAATGAAAATTCCTCTCCAAAATAGTTTAAAATTAGCGCCGTTTTGTTACACGGTAAATTCGGGTTTTTCCGGTCACGTGATTGTGACGTCAGACACAGAGCTCTTCTCCAACCGCACATTTAATACAATGGAGAAAGATCCAAACACGTCCGTCGAATTTAGCCATTTAAAACCTTAGATTTGAGCGATTTGGCTTTAGTTCGTGAAGAAGAAGTTATTCATGAAGCGAACAGCAGATGTCAGCAAAGCCATCGTGATTCCTCTTACAGTGCTCTGTAAGAGGAATCACAATGGCTTTGCTGACATCTGCTGTTCGCTTTTTGAATGTGAAACCTCTCCTGAAAAAAAAGGCAGCACGGACAAAAGAAACCTTGCTGTTTGATTTTTGATCACTCAAACTTCTTCTTCACGAACTGGAGCCAAATCGCTCAAATCTAAGGTTTTAAATGGCTAAATTCGACGGACGTGTTTGGATCTTTCTCCATTGTATTAAATGTGCCGTTGGAGAAGAGCTCTGTGTCTGACGTCACAATCACGTGACCGGAAAAACCCGAATTTACCGTGTAACAAAACGGCGCTAATTTTAAACTATTTTGGAGAGGAATTTTCATTAATTTCACATTGTTTTAGCAAAAACGATCAGAGATCAATCTTAATATATATATATATATGTTGTGCCATTTTATGGAAAGTTAAAAGATGATGTCAGTGGAGCTTTAAAAAGACGTCTGCAAATATAAAAAGCTACAACGGAAGTGGCTGCAAATTTAAAAAAACAGCAGCAAATTTAAAAAAAAACAGCAGCAACTTTAAAAAGACAGCTGCAAATAGAAAAAGCTAGAACGGAAGTGCACCAGACCACTAGGGGCAGTCGAACAAAGAACAAATCATAAAGCATATTATAGTTTTCGGAATGGCAATAGTTATTTGTGTATTTTAACTTATTTATTTTAAAAATATTTTACACCTATTCTAAACTGTCTTGTTGTATTTGTTTTAATACTGTGCGGAAGAAAAGTTATACAAGAACGCCTGGTTGGGTCAGTGGTTTAAGTCTTAGACTCTAAGAGATATCTTTGGATGCCGGAGACCTTGGTTCAAATCCCGATCTCGGAAACTTTGTGGTATTACTTTCTTTTTTTAAAGCCTTTTGTTTTTGGCTAGATCGGGTGGAATAGATAAATACATCTACATCTTTGTTGTTGCTTGGTTCGATCTATCCAAAACAAAAGGCTTGAAAAAAAGAAAATAATACCACAAAATTTCCGACACTGGGGATCGAACTCAGGTCTCCCGCATCCAAAGAGATCTCTTAGAGTTAAAGACTTACCACTGACCCAACCTGGCATCCTTGTATCGTTCCTCTTCCGCACAGTATTAAAACAAATACAACCCAACCTGGCATTCTTGTATTGCTCCTCTTACGCACAGTATTAAAACAAATACAACGAGATAGTTTCGAATACGTGTAAAATATTCTTAAAATAAATAAGTTTAAATACACAAATAACTTGTGCCATTCCGAAAACTATAATATGCTTTATGATTTGTTCTTTGTTCGACTGCCCCTAGTGGTCTAGAGCACTTCCGTTGTAGCTTTTTCTGTTTGCAGCTCTTTTTTAAAATTTGCAGCCATCCGTTTGCAGAGCGTCTCTTCTTGCGGCGCGTTTGCACCCCTCGGCCACCGTAGATTCCAGTGTTGTCTTAGCGTGCAACATCTCCAGGCAAACCGGACAGGCCTTGTGGGTGTCTGTTGCCGAAAGGGAGTAGCCGCAGCCGCTGGGGCAGGCTCGGGAGCCGGGGCTCGTTGGCCTACTGGTCTTCTTTTAATTTTTAGATTTTCTCTTTCCCTTCTCTGGAGCCATGGCTGAGAAGGGTTGAGGCTCGTTAGCTGTCTGCTAACATGGTCCGAAGATGTCCTTTCGTCGAGCCGCTCTCGTCGGCTAGCTTGCTAACTTTGTTAGCTAGGTGGCGTGTGACGCAGTTAGCGCCGTCGAGCGAAGCTGCGAAGAGAGCAGAAGAAAAAACCCCAAGGTTAAATAAAAGGCACTGGGCTAGCTTTCGCTAACCCAGTTGTACGTAGGAAATTTCTCTGTTGCGCCCAAGGTAGTGAGCGAGCTCACCTCCAGTCGAGCGATGCAGTCACAGAGAGTCCCACGAAGTTCAGGTGTAAGCGAGGTGAAGGGCAAAAGAGGTAGAAGGCTGGGCGTCACCCCCTTTTATGCAAAGAGGGCGGGGCCTCATTGCTGATGCCCACCTGCCTTATTCAAGGCGTGATTGTATTACTTCAGGTGAACCGCACGGCGGCGCAATTGCCATAGTCATATGTTGCACTGAGTGTACTGACTGATAAGGGAACTGTATTATGCAAAACAATTAAATAACGCATTAAAGAGGTGTAATGCATGTAAAAAACAAAGCACTGTTCAAGTTATAACAGTTTGCACAGTCCCTTATATTGTATATGAGTGAATGGTGGAAGAAGGGTGACACTTGATCCTCACTTTACTACGCTTTTATTATTTGTTTTGCACTCATTAAAGCAGGCCACCAGCCGCTCAGTTTACGGCCCAGAAACAACTTAATTAATATATTCTCCCTTTAATAATCAAAACTCAGTAACTGAAGTAGAATCTGTTTATTACATGGAGTTCTCTACCATAACATGAATATTCATCCAAATGAGAAGACAAAATGGGTCTGAAGTTTTATTACAAATCAATTAATCAAACAAAGTATCATCAACAATAATAAACAAATCGAACAACACAAATGATAATGGACACTAATTTGTAGAACAACTTGGTTGAAAAGTAGTACAATATTAATGAACGATCTAAACAATATATCAAAGTTCATGCTCAGTCATCCAGGTACAAAACCTAATAATGGTCAGTCAGGTCATTTGGACAGTTTATTTTTTGTGGAAAGACGTTTCTCCCTCTATCCTGAGGGCTTCCTTAGTCTGAGGAGTCCCACGTAAACTGTTCTCCCCACTGAGCAGTGCACTCCTTTAGTGGACCAACCAGTTTGCTGGTGATAAGATAATAATAATAATAATAATGAATTCAATTTATAACGCGCTTTTCATTAGTGAAAATCTCAAAGCGCTACACACATTGAATGCTACACACATTCATACACCGGTAGCGGCAGACTACCATGCAAGGTGCTTTCCAGTCCTACCGGGAGCAACTCGGGGTTAAGTGTCTTGCCCAAGGACACAACGACACATGGTGTGGGGAACCGGGATTCGAACCGCCAACCTTCCGATCGGGGGACGACTGCCATTACCACTACGCCACGGCCGCCCTCTATGGTTTCTGGGGACTGTCCTGTCCCCCGTTGACTCTTCCGGCAGCCACAGCCAACAGTTTATTTGGGACTCCTCAGACTGATGAAGCCCTCTGGATAGAGGGCGAAACATCTTTCCACAAAAAAGAAACTGACCAAATGACCTGACTGACCATTATTGGATTTTGTACCTGGATGATTGAGCATGAACTTTGATGTCTTGAACCACTTTGGCTGTGGATTGGATTTAAACAATATTTAATCAGTTAAGGATTAATCTCTTATACAAGGCAAAATTAATTCACTGAGGAGGAATCATTTTGGTTTTTATACGCACACACATTTAGACCAAGTTGAAGTATTTGATAAACAGTTTACTTTGGATTTTGTTGCGAGTTATTTAATATGACAACATCAAGTTATTTATTATCACTGCAAGCCAGGAAATGATTTTTCAAGTTGCATCATCTCAAATGACATAACCAGACCCAAAGTTACATTCATGTCACCAGATCTCAGTTCATTACCAGGTCAGTGTTGCCGGCTTGAGATCACTCATCTGTCTGAAGCTTTGCTGGCTGAACAGACCTGGATACACCGTGAGGACAGGACTAGGCACTGCCCAAGGTAGCTGAAAGTCACTGTGACTGCATCAGGGGTCGGTGAGGACGACATCTGATGGGAAGGTATGTAGGCGATCAGCAACCTTCAGCCGTTTTGCACTTCAAGCCAAAAACGTGAGTCTCACAGTGAAAAAAACATTTTATCTTCTGTAGTTACTGGAACTCTACTTTGCTTCTAACAAAAATTGTTTAAACTTGTTGTCTTTGTTCAGAAATAAAAAGTTGTACATCAAGATTACGTTCAAGGCTCTTCATTGTCATTTGCATCACATGTGGTACATGATGTGGAGTGAAATTGTGTACACAGGGTGCCAGTTACATCGAACAATAGCAAAAATAAAAATTGTAAAAGAAACAGTATTAAGGATCTAAGAAATAAATACACTAAACTATGAAATACGCTTAACACTTAATAGTGTAAAACAATACGCTGAACAACAGCAGCACAAACATGAGTCTGTGTGAGTAGATGAGTATGAATGAATACAGCAGCATGAAATAAATCAGCAGCATGAGATCAGCAGCATGGGCAATCAGCAGATCAATCAGACAATCACACATTAGGACAGGGAAAACAGACAACCTGAAAATTGTCACAAAAATAAACTTTGTTGGAACTCTGAGATCACAGAAGTGCTTTGGGGAACTCACATATTATGACTCTCCTCTGAAGTTAACCGAGATCAGAAACACTCAGGTGCCTCTCCAGGAAAAGTTATTTTCTGATAAAAAAAACAAAACAACAACTACAGAGAGAATATGTTGAAACATATTGTAATGTTTCACATGATTTCTTTAAAGTGTTTGCAGACAATAATCAACATTATTCATGTCCACACCTGTCATAATCAAATAAATGTCATTAATTTTTTTTCCTTTCTTAAAAACATATAAAAGAAGCAAACAGTCAGACTATAGCTGACTCTGAGTCCAAGGCCAGTGAATGTGTGGAAACATCAGACATCATTCAAGTCAAAAGTAACTTCAAAGAAAACAGTTCATGGTGAGTCTGGAAGACAAAGGTCAAAGGTCATAGTCAGAGAGCACATCTTCATGCTACACTATTTATCATAGCACCTTCCCACATTGATTGATTTATAGGAAAGCAAGTCCTTAAGTTTTCAGTTCCCCAAAATTCTCAGAGTAAAGCCAAGCAACAGCACCCGTAGCAGAGAATTTTAATAAATTCACCAATTTGAAGAAACCACTTGTGTCTGGATGTGCTTGAAACGAGTTATACGGAAATACGCTGCCTATTCACAGCGATAAAAATGCAGATAACGTTTTTTCAAACATGCTAGGAGGTGGATTGGACAGTTTCGCCGATACATATGGGGATGATTACAGTTGAAAGCGCTTATTGTATGGACTGACAACATCCGAACCCGCTGGTTTTACAGTCATCAGCACAGATGTCATCCCAAACATGAACAGGACATCAAACAGGAAAACCTGTTTCCACACTCCAACCATCCATTCATCCATTATCTTTTACCCGCTTCTTCCATTTTTGGGTCACGGGGGTCGCCGGTGCCCATGTCCAGCAATCACTGTGCGAGGGGCGGAGTACACCCTGGACGGGTCTCAAGTCCATCACAGGGCCACATAGAGACAAACGAGACAAACAACCATTCACTCTCTCACTCAGGGACAATTTAGAGTTACCAATCAGCCTAACATGCATGTTTTTGGTCTGTGGGTGGGGGGAAACCGGAGTATCCGTAGGAAACCTACGCATGCACGGAGAGAACATGCAAACTCCACCCAGAAGGGCCCCCAGACCAGGATTTGAGCCAGGGACCTGCTCCCTGAGGGGCAGCGGCTCTGCCAGTTGCACCACGTGCTGCCCCACACTCCAACCATTTTAACACAATACTGTAATCAAACAAATACATTACCCAGCATCCCTTGCAGCCCAACCGGTTTCTCTGGAATGCTACGGTATAAAAAAAACAACAATTCAGTTTTTGTCTGAAATATTTCTATAACTAATGTGTTGCTTCAGAGTGCAGTGTCTGTTTACAAGCCTTATATTTATGTAGGTGTTGTCAGCGCCACGGTTCATCTTTGATTTAATGTTACATCT
>JBBPBX010007486.1:0-19058 GCA_038048925.1 Garcialebias charrua
GAGTTTGTATGAGCAGATGGTCACAGATGAACACAGATGAACACAGCAACAAGAAAACAGATCAGCATCAGTATGATGTGATATTTTGCAGTGTTTATTTTTTATTTTATTTTTATTTATTCATGAGTCTAACAGCCTCAGGGTAGAAGCTGTTCCTCAGTCTAGTGGTTCTACACTTGATGCTCCTCAACCTCCGTCCTGAGGGGAGTGGGGCAAAGAGTGAGTGTGCTGGATGAGTGAGGTCTTTCATGATGCAGGTGGCTCTTTTCCTGCATCTGGAGGTGTAAATGTCTGTGATGGTGGGGAGACTGACTCCAACAGACTTCTGTGCAGCCTTCACCACTCTCTGCAGAGCTTTCCTCTCTTCAACTGTGCAGCCTCCATGCCACACGTTGATGCTGGAGCACAGGATGCTCTCCACTGCACACCTGTAGAAGGAGGTGAGGACTGGGCTGCTCAGACCAGCTCGTCTCAGCCGTCTGAGGAAGTAGAGTCTCTGATGACCTTTCTTGATCAGGCTGGTGGTGTTGTTGCTCCAGCTGAGGTTATCATTCATGTGTACACCCAAGTATTTGTAGCTGGAGACCACTTCCACTGCAGACCCACCTATTTTCAGTGGGGCATGGTTGTGTTTGTTCCTTCTGAAGTCCACAATCATCTCCTTTGTCTTCTTCACATTCATGTGAAGATTGTTCTCTTTGCACCAGCTCTCCAGGTGTTCCACCTCCTGTCTGTAGCTGGACTCATCATTGTTTGTAATGCATCCCACCACCGCTGTATCATCTGCAAACTTAACAATATGACAGCCTGGAAGTGTGGCTGTACAATCATATGTGAGCAGAGTGAACAGAAGGGGGCTCAGCACACATCCCTGAGGAGAGCCAGTGCTGAGGGTTATGGTGGAGGAGGAGAAGTTGTGGATCTTCACGGACTGTGGTCTATCTGTTAAGAAGTCTAGTATCCAGTTACAAATAGAGGGGCTTAGTCCAAGTGTAGATAGTTTGTCTATCAGAGTTTGGGGGATCATGGTGTTGAAGGCAGATGTGAAGTCCACAAAGAGCAGACGCACGTATGAGTCCTTCTGATCCAGGTGGGTGAGAGCAGTGTGGACCACGGAAGAGATGGCGTCCTCTGTTGATCGGTTCTCACGGTATGCATATTGATGAGGGTCCTCATTGATGTTGACGGTTGCCTTGATGTGGGATATGACCAGTTTCTCAAAACATTTAGCGACTATCGGGGTGAGGGCCACCGGTCTATAGTCTTAGTCTATAGTCTTAGTCTATAGTCTTACTTTGAACAGCAGCACCAACATGAGTCTGTGTGAGCAGATGAGCACGAACAAACACACCAACATGAAACAGATCAGCAGTAGAATGAAACAGATCAGCAGTAGAATGAAACAGATCAGCAGCAACATGAAACAGATCAGCAGCAACATGAAACAGATCAGCAGCAACATGAAACAGATCAGCAGCAACATGAAACAGATCAGCAGCAACATGAAACAGATCAGCAGCAACATGAAACAGATCAGCAGCAACATGAAACAGATCAGCAGCAACATGAAACAGATCAGCAGCAACATGAAACAGATCAGCAGCAACATGAAACAGATCAGCAGCAACATGAAACAGATCAGCAGCAACATGAAACAGATCAGCAGCAACATGAAACAGATCAGCAGCAACATGATGTGATTTTTCACAGTGATTATTCTGGTTAGATATTCATGAGTCTAACAGCCTCAGGGTAGAAGCTGTTCCTCAGTCTAGTGGTTCTACATTTGATGCTCCTCAACCTCCGTCCTGAGGGGAGTGGGGCAAAAGTGTGTGTGCTGGGTGAGTGGGGTCCTTCATGATGCAGGTGGCCCTCTTCCTGCATCTGGAGGTGTAGATGTCTGTGATGGTGGGGAGACTGACTCCAACAGACTTCTGTGCAGCCTTCACCACTCTCTGCAAAGCTTTTCTTTCTGCAGCTGTGCAGCCTCCATGCCACACGTTGATGCTGGAGCACAGGATGCTCTCCACTGCACACCTGTAGAAGGATGTGAGGACTGAGCTTCTCAGACCAGCTCGTCTCAGCCGTCTGAGGAAGTGGTCTTTGATGACCTTTCTTGATCAGGCTGGTGGTGTTGTTGCTCCAAGTACTTGTAGCTGGAGACCACTTCCACTGCAGATCCACTTATGTTCAGTGGAGTGTGGGTGTGTTTGTTCCTTCTGAAGTCCACAATCATCTACTTTGTCTTCTTCACATTGATGTGAAGGTTGTTCTTCCTGCACTAGCTCTCCAAGTGTTCCACCTCCTGCCTGTAGCTGGACTCATCATTGTTTGTGATGCATCCCACCACAGCTGTATCATCTGCAAACTTTACAATATGACAGCCTGGATGGATAGCTGCACAATCATATGTGAGCAGAGTGAACAGGAGAGGACTCAACACACATCCCTGAGGAGAGCCAGTGCTGAGGGTTATGGTGGAGGATGAGAAGTTTTGGATCCTCACTGACTATGGTCTGTTTGTTAAGAAGTCTAGGACCCACTTGCATAGAGAGGGGCTTGGTCCCAGTGTGAATAGTTTGTCCATCAGGGTTTGGGGGATCATGGTGTTGAAGGCAGATGTGAAGTCCACAAAGAGCATACAGATGTATGGGTCCTTCTGTTCCAGGTGGGAGAGAGCAGTGTGGACCACAGAGGAGATGGCATCCTCTGTTGAGCAATTCTCATGGTATGCATACTGATGAGGGTCCTCGATGATGTTGATGGTTGTTTGGATGTGGGTCAGGACCAGTTTTTCGAAGCATTTAGCGACTATCGGGGTGAGGGCCACTGGCCGATAGTCATTCAGACCAGTCACTGTAGAGCTCTTTGGGACTGGGATGATGGCGACATCTCCAGTGTAAGTGAGGTGTTAGTCAATGTCAAAGTCAACTTTATTGTCAGAACTGCAATATGTACAGGACATACACAGGATTGAAATTGCGTTTCTCTCAGTCCCTCGGTGCAACAGTAACCATCTAAACACTAAACACTAAAACATTTAATAAACATAAGCATAAAATAGTAAAAGTGTAACACTGTCCTGAGTTTTTTCATAGTAGTATAAAAGTATGAAAATTTACACCAACACTGAAACACCAAACACCCCTAAAACACCAAACACCCAATGAACATAAGCATAAAATGAAATAATAAAAGTGTAATACTGTCCTGAGTTTTTGCATAGTAGTATAAAAAGTATAAAAAGTATATCTATAAAATAAACTGAAGGTTCTAGCATTGACATTTGCAAAGAGTGGCACAGCAGCATATAAGTTAATGTACACAGTATATGTATGAGGTATTTGATGTTGGTATATAGGCAAAGTGGCATATGCAGTGAGGCACATAAGGCACATTTGGCATCCTTAGATAAGGCTAGTCAGAGAATGCTGTATATGTATCTGCAGTAGTGTAGATAAAAGTAGTGTAAATGTAAACAGTAGTAATAAATGTAAAGCAGTAGTAATAAATGTAAACCGTATTAATAAATGTAAACAGTGAATGTAAACAGTAGTATGACTATAGGCAGTAATGTAATACAAACATTAGTGCAAATATGAGAAGTAGTGCAAACTGAATGAGCACATGACCGAGAGTTTAGTGAATAACCCGTTTGATGACACAGAGTCCAGTGTTAAAAACTTTGTGTTGAGTGGTAATGTGTGAGAAAGTTTTTTGTGTTAAGGCAGTTCAAATGGGAGGGGAGGCAGAGCAGGCAGAGTGTTTAGCATTCTGACTGCCTGATGAACAGAGCTGTCTCTCAGTCTACTGGTACGAGCCTGGAGACTCCTCAGTCTCCTCCCTGATGGCAGCAGTCTGAAGCAGCTGTGTAGTGGGTGTGTGGGATCACCTGCCATGCAGTGGGCTTTCCGAGTGAGGCGTTTGCTGTGTAAGTCCTGCAGTGAGGGCAAGGAGGTGCCGACGATCTTCTCAGCTGCTCTCACGATGCGCTGGAGGCTCTTGCGGCATGATGCAGTACATGCACCAAACCACACCGTGATGCAGCTGGTCAGGACACTTTCTATGGCACCCCTGTAGAAGGTGCACATGATGGGGGTTGAAGCTCCAGCCCTTTTCAGCTTGCGGAGAAAGTAGAGGCGCTGGTGAGCCTTCTTGGCCAGTGCTGCAGTGTTCCTGCTCCAGGACAGGTCCTTCGAGACGTGCACTCCCAGGAACTTGGTGCTGTCCACTCTCTCCACTGCGGTGCTGTTGATGGTCAGAGGGGCATGTTGTGCATCCCTCTTCCTGAAGTCCACGACAATCTCCTTTGTCTTCTCCACGTTGAGAGTGAGATTGTTGTGTCCGCACCACAAGGCCAAGCGGCTCACCTCGTTCCTGTAGTCCGTCTCATCGTTGTTGCTGATGAGACCTACCACTGTTGTGTCGTCCGCAAACTTGATGAAGTGGTTGGAGCTGTACGATGGTGTGCAGTCGTGTGTTAGCAGGGTGAATAGAAGGGGGCTCAGCACACATCCTTGTGGGGCCCCTGTGTTCAATGTGATGGTGCTAGATGTGTTACTCCCGATCCGTACTGTCTGTGGTCTCCCGGTCAGGAAGTCTAGCAGCCAGTTACACATTGAGGTGTTCAGCCCCAGACTGTCCAGTTTATGGATGAGCTGTTGGGGGATGATGGTGTTGAATGCCGAGCTGAAGTCGATGAACAGCATTCTAACATAAGAGTCCTTCGTGTCCAGATGTGTGAGAGCTGTGTGGAGGGCAGAGGAGATGGCATCGTCGGTTGAGCGATTAGGTCGGTATGCAAATTGGAAGGGATCCAGGGAGGCAGGGAGGACAGATGTGATGCTTTTCATGACTAGCCGTTCAAAGCACTTCATCAGGATGGGGGTGAGTGCTACTGGGCGATAGTCATTGAGGCATGCGGGCGTTGCCTTCTTTGGGACAGGGATGATGGTGGTGGCTTTGAAACAGGTGGGGACGATGGCCTGGCTCAGTGAGATGTTAAAGATGTCCGTGAAGACCGCTGCGAGTTCCCCTGCACAGTCCTTCAGCACACGACCAGGTATGTTGTCAGGACCAGAGGCCTTCCGGGCGTTAATCTTGATAAATGATCGCCTTACGCTGTCTGAGGACAGCGCCAGCACCTGGCCATCAGGAGAGGGGGGGAGTTTATGTGCAGGTGTGCTGTTACTTGCCTCGAACCGAGCAAAGAAGTCATTCAGTTCATTCAGCGCAGAGGCTGTGCTGTCACAGGTCTGGGGGGATGGTTTGTAGTTTGTGATGGTCTGTATTCCCTGCCACAGACTGCGTGTATCCTTGCTGTCCTTGAAACGGTGAGCTATTTTCCTGGAATACTGCTTCTTGGCCTTTTTGATGCCCAGTTCCAGGTTCTTTCTGGCTGCCCTCAGGCCCACCTGATCTCCCGCTTTGAAGGCAGCATTCCTAGCTCTCAGGAGTCTGTAAACCTCAGCTGTCAGCCATGGCTTCTGATTAGCCCGAACAGTGATGGTTTTAAGGTTGGTTACATCATCAATGCACTTGGTGATGTATGAACATACAGTGTCTGAGTACTCCTGGAGACATGTGTTGTTGTTTGTGGTAGCAGCTTCTTTGAACATACCCCAATCTGTGGTGTCAAAACAGTCCTGGAGTGCCTCTGAAGACCCCTCTGGCCACACTCGTATCTGCTTGCGGACTGGTTTTGTGACTTTCACCAGTGGCCTGTATGCTGGCTTTAGCATAACACAGATATGGTCAGAAGCACCAATGTGGGGGAGGGGGAGGGCTCTGTAGGCATTTTTCATGGTGGTGTAAACTTGGTCCAGTGTATTGTTTCCTCTTGTTGCAAAGTTTATGTTTCTGTATGTTTTTGGAAATACACTCTTTAAATCTGCTTGGTTGAAATCACCAGCCGTGATGAGAAAAGCATCAGGATGGGCTGTTTGCTGCTCACTGATGTGCAGATATAGTTCATTCAGAGCCTCACTTCTAACTTTGCTGTTGGAGCTTGGAGGGATATATACAGCAACAATCATAACAGCTGTAAATTCCCTCGGTAAATAAAACGGTCTGCATTTAATAGTCATAAACTCCACTAAAGGTGAGCAGTGTTTGTGGACCACAGCAGCATCCAGGCACCATGCTTTGTTGATGTAAACACACAGCCCCCCTCCCCGTTTCTTACCTCCCTCGAGGGTTCGGTCTGCTCTGTAGCATGTTAGCTGCCCTAGTTGAACAGCATGGTCCGGAACGTTGTTGTTGAGCCACGTTTCCGTGAATACAAACACACAGCAGTCTCTCACAGTCTTTTGTGTTGTTCGTAGCAGGCGTATATTATCCAGTTTATTGTCCAAGTAGCGCACGTTAGCCAAAACCATGGATGGGATTGCCGGTTTGTGTGGGCTAGCTGCTAGCCTAGCTCCAATACCTCTGCGCTTACCCCGCTTCTGCTTCCTGTCGCGCCGCTTGTCGCGTTTCCAATGCGGGCGCGATGGAGGGAGGCTCGGTGCTGGCTCCCAGAGCAGGTCGCAGTCACTCCGCTTGTTGCGCTTCCACTGCGGGCGCGATGAAGCGAGGCTCGGTGCTGGCTTCCAGAGCAGGCCACAGTTCCGTAGCTTCTCCTGGAGCTCGCTGTTTATTCCCAAATGAGCGGTTTTTCCAACATCAATCAGGAATTCACGGCTGTACTTGCGTTCTGAACACGTAGACATGACGGAGACGTGACGGCACATTGCGGCATGCAGGACAAAGACAAAAACACCGTGTTCTCTGGAGAGAGAGAAGCCGCAGCGAGTGCTCGCGCCGCCATCTTGGATCACTAAGATGTCGGCCAGCACATCGAAGAGCTGATAGGCACATTCTTTCAGCACATTCCCGGGGATGTTGTCTGGGCCAGTAGCTTTGTGCAGATTAATCCTCCCGAAAGTACTCCTTACTTCTGCTGGGGTCACACTGAGATGCCTTCATCTGGTGGTGAGGTGAGTCTGGTGCTGGGTGGTCTGCTTGGGTCTTCAAAGCGTATGTAGAACTTGTTGAGGGCATCAGGCAGAGATGGGTCATTGTGGCATTGTTCACTCCTGCCTTTATAATCTGTTATGTATTTAATGCCGCTCCACATGCTCCGTGGCTCTTGTGAGGTGAATTGACCCTCGATCCTCTGTGCATATGTGGCCTTGGCTCTCTTAATGCCAGCAACCAGCTTTTTCCTTGTCCTTCTCAGCTCATCTGAGTTTCCAGATTTGAAGGCTGTGTTCCTGGCTGCCAGCAGCGTGCAAACCTCTGCATTTAGCCAAGGTTTTCATGAACATAAAACAGTAGCTAAAAGCTACAACAAGCAGAACAGTAGTTAAAAGCCAAAAAACCCTCAGAACAATAGCTAAAAGTTACAATAAACAGAATAGTAACTACTGTATAGGCTACAACATGCCCAAGAGTAGCTTTAAGCTACACACAAGCAAACAGTGGCAAAAAGCTTCAATGAGGATGGTAGCTCAAAACTACAACAAGTAGAACAGTAGCTAAAAGCTACAAGGAGCAGAATAGTAGCTATAAGCTACAACAAGCCCAAGAGTAGCTTTATGCTATGACAAGCAAACAGTGGCAAAAAGCTTCAATGAGCCGAATAGTAGCTTAAAGCTACAACAAGTAGAATACTAGCTAAAAGCTACAACAAGCAAGCAGTAGCAAAAAGCTACAATGAAGATAATAGCAGCTATAGATTACAACATGCCCAAGAGTAGCTTTAAGCTACAATGAGCAGAATAAAAGCTCAAAGCTACAACAAGTAGAACAGTAGCTAAAAGCTACAAGGAGCAGAATAGCTATAAGCTACAACAAGCCTAGCTTTATGCTATAACATGCAAACAGTGGCAAAAAGCTTCAATGAGAAGAATAGTAGCTTAAAGCTACAACAAGTAGAATACTAGCTAAAAGCTACAACAAGCAAGCAGTAGCAAAAAGCTACAATGAACATAATAGCAGCTATAGGTTACCATATGCCCAGGAGTAGCTTTAAGCTACAAGAAGCAAACAGTGGCAAAATTCTTGAATGAGCAAAATAGTATCTCAAAGCTACAACAATTAGAACAGTAGCTAAAAGCTACAACAAGCATAGAGTAGCAAAAAGCTACAAGGAACATAATAGCAGCTATAGATTAAAAAATGTCCAAGAGTAGAATAATAGTTCAAAGCTACAATAATAATAATAATAATAATGAATTCAATTTATAACGCACTTTTCATTAGTGAAAATCTAAAGTGCTACACACATTGAATGCTACACACATTCATACACCGGTAGCGGCAGACTACCATGCAAGGTGCTTTCCAGTCCTACCGGGAGCAACTTGGGGTTAAGTGTCTTGCCCAAGGATACAATGACACATGGTGTGGGGAACCGGGATTCGAACCGCCATCCTTCCGATCGGGGGATGACTGCCATTACCATAATGCCATGGCCGCCCCAACAACAAGTAGAACAGCAGCTAAATGCTACAATGAACACAATAGTAGCTATCGGCTACAATAAGCCGAATAGTAGCTTTAAGCTACAACAAGCAAGCAGTAGCTAAAAGCTCCAATGACCAGAATAGCAGCTCAAAGCTACAACAAGTAGAACAGTAGCTAAAAGGTGCAACAAGCTCAACAGTAGCTAAATGCTACAACAATCAGAACAGTAGCTAAAAGCTAAAACAAGAAGAGGAGTAGCTAAACGCTACATGCCGGAAAATGTAGATGCTAAACGTGGAAAAATGAAAGTTAAAATGTCAAATTAACAACAACATGGTTAAATTTAAAAGTAGCATCAAAGAACAAGTAGATTTAAAAAACAAGTTATTGAAACAACTGATATTGTGATTTTTTTGTGTGAATTATAGTTTAAAAACATTTAAATACTTTGAAAGGTATAAAAGTTATTAAAACTAATAGTCAGAGCATCTATCTGCTGAATGAGCTGAGCATTGTCAGATAGGAGTGGCTAAAATAGCCCAAAGTATGAGGAAGAAGTTTGTGAAAAACAGCCAGAAGAAACAAGAAATGGTCTTCTCATATTGAAGGTGCAGCAGAAAAGCAGCTTGTTGTGCTCGGAGAATCCGTGTCCTTGGACCAGAAGTGAACTTCTCCAAAACGCAGCAAAGGTCAGAGAACAGAGCGCTCATCATCTCCATGCTGTCTCCCATTACGTTCGTTAAATATTTAATGAAGAAGAGATGAGAGTCAAACTCAAAGATTTAAGGATCTTCTCCTGCCCCACTTCTTTTATTCTTCCTCCACACCATCTGATTTCACCTTTGGCTTTTTTACCCACTTTTTTCAACTGAACTCTCTCCCAGCTTGTTGACCAGCTTTCTTCTCGAACTGAACACTGATGCTGCTTCCATCACGCTCACACACAATCTCCAAGGATCATAATTCCTTCTTTTAAAACATAATTTATTTTAATTAAAGACATTAGGTTCTGCTCAGCATGTTAAATGAATAAAGTTCGCAATAAAGGCTGCTCTGTTTTTCAAGCTTCTTCAAGAGCATCAAAATTGCCCTCAATGTGTTAAAAAATAAAATGCTCCTTTAATTATCAGACCAATTGCACTCAGTATAATTACCAATATTGATTTTATTTACATTTTAAATATCTCAACGTTTTCCGAATTGTGGTTACCGGTATACTGCGCAAAGTTTTTTGGATTGGTATGGCTTCAACAACCAGAAGATGGCCATGAATAGTACACTTTAATTCAATCCAATTCAATTCAGTTTATTCATGTAAGCACCAGTCACAACAGAATAATATAATAATATTACAGAATAATATAAGATGGAGCTAGGTTGTTGAGAGCTTTGTAGGTTAGAAGTAGGATTTTGAATTCAATTCTGGATTTGACAGGGAGCCAATGGAGAGAAGCTAAAACTGGAGAGATATGATCTCTCCTACGAACTCCAGTTAAGACTCTGGCAGCAGCATTTTGGATCAACTGAATATGTTTTAAAGAAGTATTTGGACACACAGATAATAAACCATTGCAATAGTCCAGTCTAGATGTGACAAATGCATGAACCAGTTTTTCTGCATAATTTTTAGATAAAATGTTTCTAATTTTAGTGATATTATGCAGGTGGAAGAAGGAGGTTCTAGTAACGTTTTTAATGTGAGCGATAAAAGACATGTCCTGATCAAAAATACCATCAAGATTTTTAACATTAGAGCTGGAGGCCAGATTAATGACATCCAAGGAGGGAGAAAGACTGAAAAATGTATTCCTAAGATGCTCAGGTCCAAAAACCCAAACCTCAGTCTTGTCTGTGTTCAAAAGGAGGCTCGTCCAGGTTTTTATGTTTTTAAGACATACTTGTAGCAGATTGGATTAATTGGGTTTCATGGACAAATATAACTGTGTATCAGCAGCATAACAATGAATGTTTATCCATGCTAATGGAAGCATATATAAGGTAAAGAGTACAGTATTGGTCCAAGCACTGAACCCTGAGGAACTCCATGACTAACTTTAGTGTAAGGCTCAGTGGTAGGGGTGTGCAGTAAAAGGGTGTTAAAGGTTGGATCGCTAAGCTGAAACTCTTAAATATTCTAAATAAACCTGAGTTTCTGTTCGCTCAAGCTTTATCATGATCATGCATCATGAAGGACCCCACTCACCCAGCACACACATTTTTTTGCCCCGCTCCCCTCAGGAAGGAGGTTAAGAAGCATTAAGTGTAGAACCACTAGACTGAGGAACAGCTTCTACCGGTGGCAAGGCTCCGGGGGTGGATGAGATTCGCCCGGAGTTCCTTAGGGCTCTGGATGTTGTAGGGTTGTGTTGGCTTACGCGACTCTGCAATATCGCGTGGAGGCTGTTAGACTCATGAATCTCTAACCAGATTAATCATTGTGACAAATCACATCATGTTGCAGCTGATCTGTTTCATGTTGCTGTGTTCATTCATGCTCATCTGCTCACACAGACTCATGTTCGTGCTGCTGTTCGACGTAATGTTTTTATGCTATTAGCGCTTAGCGGATTATTTAGTTGATGTTTACTTGGTTCATATCTTAGATGTTATTACTGTTTTTCTTTTACATTTTAGTGTTGGATGTAACTGGGACCCTGTGTACATAATTTCGTTCCACCACATGTGGTGCGGACCAGGGACGTGCAGAGCCCACTAAAGGCGCAGGTGCTCAAAAAAAAAGGGGGCCCATCTAACCGCATTTTAGGAAAGAATATTAACAAAGTCACATAGTTTTCAGAGTTAAATAAACAATGATAAATTACAAAATTGTGAGATATACTATCAAAGCTTAGGAAAACCTCTACATAGAACATAAAACTATCCATATGTAAAATATTTTATTAGTAATTTCTTTCTGCAGGTCTACTTTGTTATAGCAAAGTATTGCAATATTCAAACCTGCGATTTAGGCTGGCCATTGGGACATTCCATGTCCCAATGGCCAGCTTCTGTAGCCGAGGATCAGACCGCCAGGGTCCCCGCCCTCGGCCACCTCCCACGTTTGGGTCTGCCAGGTCTGATCCTCCAAATCCGAGGCCATGGTCTTGAGCCGGAAAAGGGTAGCATGCCCTCTCCGGGTCGGGGATGAGGTCCTGCCCCAAGTGGAGGAGTTTAAGTATCTCGGGGTCTTGTTCACAAATGAGGGAAAACTGGAGCGTGAGATCGATAGGCGGATAGGTGCAGCATCCGCAGTGAAGCGGGCGCTGTACCGGTCTGTCGTGGTGAAGAGAGAGCTGAGTCGAAAGGCAAAGCTCTCAATTTACCGATCGATCTACGTTCCCACCCTCATCTATGGTCATGAGCTTTGGGTTATGACCGAAAGAACAAGATCTCGGATACAAGCGGCTGAAATGAGTTTTCTCCGCAGGGTGTCTGGACTCTCCCTTAGAGATAGGGTGAGAAGCTCAGTCATCCGGGAGGGACTCGGAGTAGAGCCGCTGCTTCTCCACATCGAGAGGAGCCAGTTGAGGTGGCTCGGGCATCTGGTTAGGATGCCTCCTGGACGCCTCCCTGGTGAGGTGTTCCGGGCATGTCCCACCGGGAGGAGGCCCAGAGGAAGACCCAGGACACGCTGGAGGGACTATGTTTCTCGGCTGGCCTGGGAACGCCTTGGGATTCCCCCAGAGGAGCTGCTCCAAGTGGCTGGGGAGAGGGAAGTCTGGGCCTCCCTACTTAGGCTGCTACCCCCGCGACCCGACCCCGGATAAGCGGACGAAAATGGATGGATGGATGGANAAGGATTTATTTGGCCTTTTGTTGACTAACGATTCACAGCTTTATGATGTTGGAAGAACCAGATGTACAGAGTTCTTCAATCCATTATTGGTAATTCTGTCTTTTCTGTCATTGATGAAGAGAATTTTAGGAAGTGTTTTTTAAATTTATTTGAACAAATATTGAAAAGGAACAGTTATTTTTCCGGACAATAAGTAGATCAACTAGTCATTTACACAGTATGGTACATTCAGACTGGCTCTTCATCTTCATTTGTGTTTTTTCCATTTCACGCCCTCATGTTCTTATTATTTTTAGATGAGATAGTGGACACAGTGTGTGTGTGTGTGTGTGTGTGTGTGTGTGTGTGTGTGTGTCTTCAGGGTTTTCTCTGTGGCACCTATCTATTTGCATCCAGCAACTTGGCAGCAGCAAAGACCAGCTGCTGGTGGTCTGTTCCATTGTCTCGCCTCCTTCTGGTCCAGTGGGACTTCAGCTGAGGTCCTGGGGCCTCATGTACAAAGACTTGCGTAGATTTCTTACTGAAAAGTCACGTACGGACAAATCCAGAAAAGTGTCCACGCACAAAAAAATCCAGAATTATCAAACTGTGCGTACACCTGAATCCACGCACATTCCTTATGTACAACACAATTGACGTGGAACTGAGCGCACGTGAGACACCTCCCCTGACACGCCTTCATTTACATATGTTAAACAGATGCAAATTACTTCCTGCATGTGTGAAGGACATGTTTGTTTGATCCCTGCGCGATCAGAAATGATTTCTAGATTCAGGAAAATAATGAATTCAATATAATATGAGTGAGGACAAACATCCTAAGTAAGAATAGTAATAAAATGTGTTCATCATGCAAAGAACGAGTGATTGTGTGTCGGTATGCGCACTGCTGTGGTGCGCGAACCGGCTCATTCATTCATTCTGTGTGGAAATATTAACTTTGCGCACGAGTTTATTACCATAATTACTGTAAACACAGAGGAACTTACTTGGATGTTTGCTAGAACATAGATCTTTGTTTATGTAGATGATGTGAAGAAACGAGTCTGTGCGTCTTGGTGGAGACATTTCATGACATGATTGATGTTGGAGTCTCCAGACGCAGCGCGCGCCCCGCAGCCGTGCGCAGTCTGTCTGTGAAGCTTTTACTCTCCTACAAGTTATATAAGGTGTACTTTCACGTGTCATTTTGGGGGAATCTACAATAAACGCAGACAATGAAACACCTCCAGCTGCCGTGTCGACACCGGTGAGGGTGCGCGCGCGCTCCAAAGCGCAGCAGTGCCAAACTGAAAAATGATTATTTCTGAAAACGGCTGATAAGCCATATCCTAGATCGGAAAATTATATCTGTTTCTAAATAAATGCTCTGCGTGTTACACTATTTATTATAACCTCCAGTAAGGCTGAATGAATCCGTTCCTGTTAAATTTATTTTTGGCACAACTTTGCGCGTGCTTTATTTCACTGCGTCATGTGGATGTAATACTTGTTAATCGTGTGTTTGGAGGGAATATTAATCATTTTCACATCATGAACAGTTAATAATAATAATAATATTAATAATAATTATGAATTCAATTTATAACGCACTTTTCATTAATGGAAATCTCAAAGTGCTACAAGGTGCAACATATTTGAATGTCAATAAGACAAATAATAAAACAATTAAAATCAACAACAGTATCAACTAAGATCAAAAGTAGAATCATGAGGAGTAAAGTATGCTCGGTTGAAAAGAAAGGTCTTCAAGCCGCTCTTAAAGTCAACCACAGATTGTGGGGCTTCAGTTTCACAGCGGCACCTGTAAGTGTCGCCAAAGGAAATATAACCACAGAAACGTGCGTACGCAAGCAGGGGAGCATCCGTGGATTTGTACGTGCATGCGCAGGTATTCCCGTTCATATCAGATTTGATACATACGCCACTTTGCGTGGAAGGTGACGTGCGCAATGTTTTTGTGCGCACGCATGGTTGATACATGAGGCCCCAGGACAGTAACAGCTGAAAGGAGCAGAATGGTAACTAAATTGTAAAAAAAAAAAGTGGCTAAAAGCTAAACGTAAAAGAAATGCAGCCAATATTAGCAAAAGCTAAGGTAGCTACATAGTGGCTAAAATCTATACAAAACATAATAGCTAAAAGCTCAAATTTGCAAAAGGTGAACTCAATTCTAGAAGCAGTACAACAGTCACAGAATGCTAGAAAACAGCACTTAAATGTAAATGTAGCTAAATATTAACTAAAAATAACAAGTACAAAAACTGGTAGCTAAAAGCTAAACGTAAAAGAAATGCAGCCAATATTAGCTAAAGCTAAGCTAAATAGCAGCTAAAAGCTAACAAAACAGAATACTGTAGTAGCTAAACGCTAAAAGTTGCAAAAGGTGAACTATATTCTAAAAGCAGTACAACAGTCACAAAATGCTAAAAGTAGCTAAAGAATAGCTAAAAGCTACAAGTAGAAAACAGCACTTAAAATATAAATGTAGCAATGTGCAAATATGCCAATAAAGATATATTAAATGAAATTCTTCCATTCTATATTAACTAAAAACAACAAGTACAAAAACTGGTAGCTAAAAGCTAAAAGGTAAAGAAATGCAGCCAATATTAGCAAAAGCTAAGGTAGCTAAATAGCAGCTAAAAGCTAAAGAAAACAGAATAGTAGCTAAAAACTAAAAGTTGCAAAAGGTGAACTAAATTCTAAAAGCAGTACAACAGTCACAAAATGCTAAAAGTAGCTAAAGAATAGCTAAAAGCTACAAGTAGAAAACAGCACTTAAATTGTAAATGTAGCTAAATATTAACTAAAAATAACAAGTACAAAAACTGGTAGCTAAAAGCTAAACGTAAAAGAAATGCAGCCAATATTAGCAAAAGCTAAGGTAGCTAAATAGCAGCTAAAAGCTAACAAAACAGAATAATGTAGAAGCTAAAAGCTAAAAGTTGCAAAAGGTGAACTATATTCTAAAAGCAGTACAACAGTCACAAAATGCTAAAAGTAGCTAAAGAATAGCTAAAAGCTACAAGTAGAAAACAGCACTTAAAATGTAAATGTAGCAATGTGCAAATATGCCAATAAAGATATATTCTATCCTTCTATTCTATATTAACTAAAAACAACAAGTACAAAAACTGGTAGCTAAAAGCTAAAAGGTAAAGAAATGCAGCCAATATTAGCAAAAGCTAAGGTAGCTAAATAGCAGCTAAAAGCTAAAGAAAACAGAATAGTAGCTAAAAGCTAAAAGTTGCAAAAGGTGAACTAAATTCTAAAAGCAATACAACAGTCACAAAATGCTAAAAGTAGCTAAAGAATAGCTAAAAGCTACAAGTAGAAAACAGCACGTAAAATGTAAATGTAGCTAAATATTAACTAAAAATAACAAGTACAAAAACTGGTAGCTAAAAGCTAAACGTAAAAGAAATGCAGCCAATATTAGCAAAAGCTAAGGTAGCTAAATAGCAGCTAAAAGCTAACAAAACAGAATAATGTAGTAGCTAAAAGCTAAAAGTTGCAAAAGGTGAACTATATTCTAAAAGCAGTACAACAGTCACAAAATGAATAAAGAATAAAGAATAGCTAAAAGCTACAAGTAGAAAACAGCACTTAAAATGTAAATGTAGCTACCGGTAACTAAAAATAACAAGTACAAAAACTGTTAGCTAAAAGTAGTTAAAAAAATAGCTAAGAGGCAAAAGTGGCAAAAAGCAAAAGGCTAGCTAAAATTTAGTAAGCATAATGATTGCTAAAAAACTCAAAGTAGCTAAATGGGAGCTAAATGCTAAAATTAGCATAGAGCTAAGAGGTAAAAGTAGCAAAACATGAGCAAAATGCTAATAATAATGCAGAAATAGTTTTGACAAGGAATATGTATCACCAACCTTTCATGCCAACTTCCAAACTAAATTCATGAAATGACAGAGTTACAGCCGTTTTGGATAAATCTTTCGTGAGTGTGTTGGAAATGACTTTCAGCTACTACCACCCATTTTTATTCATCCATTCATTCATCCTTTATTTAGATAGATAAGTCACATTGAGCCTAGAAGACTCATTTACAAGTGAGATCTGTTTAGACAGACAAAGAGTTGTGAAACTGGACACATATAGGAATTGGAGGCAAAAAAATCATATTAAACTCTTTCTTCTTGCCTGAGAAGAAAAACTTTAATATTAAAAACACCTCGCACAAACAAGCACATAGAAATGTAAACGTTTTGCAGAGGGGTTGAGACGACGAGAGCGGTGAGCAATGTTCAAGGATGCTCTCGAGGACACTGTAAGAATTCAGATAAGGATGGAATAATCAACCAGTTATATCTGGTGAGATCCATAAACATTCTCAAACAATGTCGGGGAATGGCCAAGGAAATGCTTATGGGAATCCAAGAGTCCTGAAATGATGACACAATGTTTATTCAGCTGGTTTCCTCTGGTTGAACAGTTGAAAATTCCTAGAACGGAGGAGGCAGAGCGTCATTTACATGTCACCCAGGCAATTCAGATACGGTGGCCTTCAAGGCCAGCCAGGGGAGCCAAATTCAGATAAACACACAGTTGTTTTGGGGACAGGCAGAACTATAATGACATCTACCTTGAGTCTGTGTTGGCACACTTGGGTTCCAAAATGTCCAAATTACCAAAAGAACGTGCCTGAGTAAAATTCCCGAGATCTGATCCATTCTGCCAAAAGCATTTGAGTCTGGGTACTCGAGGCACGAACCAAGCCATCATAAGGCAAGCAATATGATCGGGTCCAAATTTGCTGCAGACAACTTCCTTGTTTGTAGATGAACCAGTGACCAGCCGAATCCAAAAAGCAGGAACCATTTATCATGAATCCAATTATAAATATGTCCTTAAAATCCACATATGGCAGCAGAGGTAGACACATAATCAAGTCTTCCAAGTCGATGAGATATCCTGCTGCGTGCATGCCAACAGGGCAAATCGGCTCGACTAAAGCCTGTTTTCTCTTTGAAGAAATGTTATCAATTGTGTTGAGGGACCACCTGATCAAATCAAGTCCATAATTATGGTTCGGAAGATGTGTAGAGAGAGGCTCAGAAGCAGTTTCACAGACAGACGAAGTAGCAAAGCAAAGCGGAGAGAGAGAGGAGGGGAAAAAACATCCAACCTCGGCAGGAGCAAGTGGTGAAGTACTTTTAGTAGTTTAGTAATTTAAGTTCAATATCTGTAACATTAACAGAGTTATAACAATTTTAGTGTTTGCTAAAGTAAGTTAGCTGTTGTTATCCTGAATAGTTCCTTCAAAACTTAACCAGCTGTCAAATGTGTGTCAGATTCAATTCTTTTTGAGGATTAGTTGAAATCTGTCAGATGGTTCATGGGATATTGTGCTAACAGAGAGACAAGGTTAACTCCAACTGGCAATGCCAACTTTTTAAACAAAGATTGTGATGACTTTGGAGTAGAGATGTTGCTCAGCACATCACATCACATTTCTGCACAAGTGAGTTACAGACATTTTGTGTTTCCTAATGTCAACGAACTTTAGCGGCCATCTTTAATTAACACAGTTTTATAATGTTCTGTTTTGTTTAGTTTTATTCTGTTTACTTTTCATTTTATATGCTTTTTTGTTGTCTGTTTGTACCTCATCTGTGTTCATTGTTTAAAACAGGTCTCTATGAGTCCTCATGGTTCAATGAGACTAACCTGGCACTTTCTTTTCAGCTGTAGCTGTGTTAAAGCACTTTATAAATAAAGCTGATAATGATGATGATAAAGGTTGAATGAGAATTCATTCAACCTATATTTAGGCAGATTAATCCCATTGCGCCTCGAGGACTCATTTACAAGAGAGACCTGTCTACAAACAAAGAATGATGACAACAGCAACAGTAGAATTTTCTTAAACAATCAACAATAGACAAGCATAAGAGAGAAATACAGATTTAAAAAAATATTATATTATATTATATTTATTTATATATATTTTTTAATATATTATATTTATACACTGATGCATGCTCAATAATCCAGGTAGAAAAATCTAAAAAAGCTAAGTCTGACTTAGCTTTTTTAGATATTATATTTATATTTATTTTTTTATATATATATTTTTATTTTTAATATTATTATTATTAAAAATAAAAAAAAATATATAAAAAACGTTCTTTTCGTTTTGGCTCTGTGTGTTTGTTAGCAAAATATCTAGATATTTTGCTAACAAACACACAGAGCCAAAACGAAAAGAACGTGCAGCGGCATTTATTTTGAAACGCATATCCCATATCCGGTAAACTTGGCATTACTTCAATATATTTACTTTATCAGCGGCGCAAAATAAGGTTTAGATGTTTCCTTAAATGAGTAAAATTAGATGTGGACAACAATGTTAACGTGAAAATAACAAAACAAGTGGTTGATTTAGAGAAGAGGCTCTTGTTTTGAGACAAAACCCGGATGTGGGTGATGTTAGTTCCGGTTAGCTTGACGCTCCGCTGCTAAATGTCGCGCGGACAGGTTTCTGGATGTTATTAAGCAGCAGAGCCGCTGGTTTGCAGGACCAGAACCAGAACCAGAACCAGGCTGTTCCGGGAAAATGACGGCGTCCAAAGATCCGACCAAGAAGAAGCCGAAAGACCCGCAGCAGGACGAGGTACCGAGAAAAACCCGGTTCGGTTCTGATCTACAGGCGCTCCAGTCACGGTTTACAACAAGAAGGATAATTATTCCTGCAGGCTTTTCCTGCTCTAATAATCTCATTAACTAATTATTATTTATGAGATAATCTGACGTGACTCTGTGTGTCAGAGTTTTATCATCTGAACATCTGCTTTTAGAA
>JBBPBX010007486.1:22109-60567 GCA_038048925.1 Garcialebias charrua
GTCCAGATGACATGACTGAACTTTGTTAGATTTTTTTACCTGGATTATTGCTATGAGCTTTGATGTTTTGAACCACTTGGTTATGGCTGCCTCAGAGGAGTCGACGGGGGAGAGGGTGGGCCAAGAAATCATCTCATCACCAGCAAACTGGTTGGTCCACTATGTGAGTTTGCTGCTGCTTGTGGGACTCAGTTTGTTGTGGCTCCTTGGACTGATGAAGTCCTTTGGATGAAGGCCAAACCATCTCAACAACAAAATAAATCGTCCAGATGACCTGACTGAACTTTGTTGGAAACACTAGACTAGTTACTATTTTTTGTAGGAATGTATTTTACTTCCTGGCTTAGCAAATGGTTTCCTGTACTGAATGTAGTTTCACTGTAAACACCCTAAAACAAGCACTTATTTACTCTCACTGAGCTCGGGGCTGTTTTTATTTATTTATGTATTTAGAGGTTTAACTTCTTGCACTGCAGAGAACTGTCCTGTTATTAACACTCTAAAAAATGATTTTGCTTTCTAAAAATTGTGAAAAAATTTCCAGTTCTTAACCTAATTTTTTAAAACCTGATTGATAATTAATTTGGATCAATTCCATTAGTTTTATTATAATTGAACTGAAAACTGACAGTTTCTTATCGCTCCTTACTAAAAATGTTTAGGCTTGATTCCTTTGAGCCCCATAATAATAATAATAATAATGAATTCAATTTATAACGCGCTTTTCATTAGTGAAAATCTCAAAGCGCTACACACAATGGCCCTCATTCATGAACCGTTCGTACGCACAGATTTGTGCTTAAACTGTGCTTACGAGTGATTTAGGAGCATATGTGGCATTCAACAATGTTCACGTATCCTACGATTTTTTTCAGATACGAACAAAATCTACGTGTGGTCCGGACCTGTCGTATATTTTACGAGCGGTCCGTCTGCTGTCATCCAGACAGCATTACTCCACAAATAACTTCATATTTCGTTATTTAGGAAATGTTTAGAGTTTAAAAAAGTCACGCACCACAATTGTTTTTGACAATAGGTTCTGTTTGAAGTCGAATTATAATTTTAAATGTAATAATGACTAACGGATTAAAGTATTTAAATGAAAATCAATTTGTTATCAATGCCGTTTTCTAACACTACAATATTAATATGAAGATCTCAAACTGAAATCAACTTAAACCATGAATTAATTTAAGTTTAATTTGCCGCGGTATCGCAGACTTCGGTAAGCCAGACTTTACACAGACTTCCTCCAGCTGCTGTCATAGCTCTGATGTGGCTCAGTCAGTAGAGCACTGCGTCGCAGTTCCGAAGGTCATGGGATCGCCTCCCGTGGGAGGACAACGTTTTTTTTTTTTTTTTAATTCATTCCAGATTTAAAAAACACAAGAAAACTATTTACAATACAACAAGAAATAAAGCATAAAGCCTTTTTAATTTGGAATGAATAAATAATCTAAAGTAAGAAGGAAAAAAAAAGAATCATACCTTGTGGGACTCGATCCCACGAGGTGTAGAAAAAAGGTTAGGAACAGCTAACAGTGCAATGCTTTAACCAGTAAGCCACCAGTACGCATGCATGTTTCGAGGTCCACATTTATTATAAACAAACTTTCTTTGGTTTTAGCTGGTCATTTACTTCCATGAGTGACGCTGCTAATAAGGACAGATTTTCTTTTCTTGTCCTCAGAGACCACAGAACTTCATCCTCCGCACCGGTAGAGTTCTTCTTTTTTACTTTTCGCTGTCATTTTATGAACGTACACGTTCTGCCTCTGAGGCAGGAAACGTAGCCTTATATGGCGTTTTGAGGGGTGGGAATCATGTAAATAAGCTCACGCGTGCACGCGCAGCTGTTTAGAACAGGTGAGATTCATCAACTTTAAGCAGCCCGTTTACACGCTTTTCCTGTGGATAGAAGAGTTTGTTGGATCTGACGTGGCATGTTCGTACGAACACTTCGTACGAACAAAAGTAGGAGACATTTAGGATAAGAATACGAACTGTTTCGTGCATGAGGGCCATTGAATGCTACACACATTCATATACCGGTAGCGGCAGACTACCATACAAGGTGCTTTCCAGTCCTACCGGGCATGGTCTTTAGCTGAGGTCTGTGCCCTCAGTGACGCTGATAATCTGCCACTCAGTCCTGTTCACATCAGTCTGTGATTGATTTCTGTTTTAATCTGGGTTTTAATCCCTTAAACGTGAGGGATTATTCTCTCAGATGTTTTCACCGGTTCCTTGTGTTCTTATTATTAGATGGCCCACTAGATGGTGTTTAATAAAACTGTCAGAAAATAATTCTCAGACATTCATCTACAACTAATAAACTTTTGGAGTCAGCCTGATTCAAGATGGCCGCCACAGCCACCTAACTCACAAACTGAACTTGAGATTTGTGCATGCCTCACGTGTTCTTAGGTCGTAGACGGACTGTGGAGATTTTGGGTCCTGTGTGTGTAAATTCTACAGGTCATGGTTAAAAAAAAATCCAGCACAGACAGGAAGTACAGAACTTATACTTCCTATTTAGCCTGAGCCAAGTCTGGGACATGACTAGTACAGTTAGATGCATGAGTGATGCACAATCTTTGTATGATTCACGTTGTCATATCCATGTAGTTTTTGTTGTTTGTTTTGAGATCAGGTTTCTTAGTTTTGCTTTCCATATTTTGGGATTACAGCATTATATTTATCCATGTGCTGTAGGAGTGACAGATAGCTTCAAGGTGGAGGTGGGAGTGCATCAAGGATCTGCTCTGAGTCCCTTCTTCTTTGCTCTGGTGATGGACTGACTAACACATTAGGTCAGGCAGGAATCACCGTGGACTATGATGTTTGCAGATGATGTTATGATCTGTGGTGAGAACAGGGAACAGGTGGAAGAGAACTTGGAGAGGTGGAGGTATGCACTTGAAAGAAGAGGACTGAAAGTCAGGCGTAGTAAGACAGAGTACATGTGTGTGAACTGTGATAACTTTTAAAAAAGCAAAACAATGTGAACACATGTGACCTTAGCCTGTAGTTGGTCTTTATTATGAAGGTATTAATTTTCTTTTAAAAAAACAGTAAACATGAATGTGTCATGATATACCAATGTGACAATCTTATATTATTATAGCAGTGTTGTTGCAGACATGGTGATACAGCTCAACCTCAATTTGAGCCCGTTCTTTTTTTAAAGATCTGATTTTTATGTGTTGATAATTGGTCTTTCCTTCCTGCACACCCAGCGGTAAACACCGGCGCACACACTTGATTTCTTCGCCTGCTTTGATTCTGATTAACACACCGTCTCAGTGAGCTGTGTGAGACGAAGCCCACTGAGAGCATGTCGAGGATTTGCTCCGACATGTTGGACTAATACAGAGGAGCGAATGGCTCGGTGGTGTGTGTGTGTGAGAGCGCTCTGTGTGAGACATGTCTTTTATTGATGGAACCATTTCCACAGTCGCATGTGTGATACTGATCGCTCTGGACACATTTCCCACCTCGTATCTTCAGCGCCGCGGGGAAAATAAATGGAATCTAAAGCACTCTTTATCAACGCAAAGCAAGAATGGTTCGTTCAGAACAAACACTGGAGCTGAGTGGAAATGTTTCCTGTTGAGCCACAGCAGCAGGAGAGAGTGAGCGGTGGAAGTACGGAAGGCCAAAAGGTTCACAATTCACATATTTATTGTCCACCACTGAAAGGTGGGTGATAAGGATTTTTCCTGAGTCTGTACGTTTGTTTTTCCTGTCCTGTTAGCAAAATATCTCATGAACCACTGCAGTGTTTCCCCTACCCTTATACAAGCACGGCACCCCACTCTGTCAGCAATACTGAGTGCCCTGCCTACGATACCCCTCCACCGTGTCGACAACTGTCGGTATTGATGTAGCACGGGGCGCAATACAAATGCGCTAGCAAAAATGCTATTGACGTATTGCTCCGCTACCCCACCCACTAGTGTTGTGTTCAAGACCACCTAGCCCGAGACCAAGTCAAGACCAAGACCAGAGTGTACTGAGACAGAGACAAGACCAAGATTTTTAGGGTCAGAGACCAAATCGAGACTAAGACCTCAAATAAAATAAATAAAATATAAAACTTTATTATAAAACATTTTTATAAAAAAGTTGTATGGTATACTGCAACTTTGTTTGCTTTTGACTTAATATATTAGCTTTTATAAAATTTCAAAGCTACATAGCAAATAAATCAGACATTCAGTGGCCTAACTTTATGTGTTTCAATAATAAAATTACACAACTGTTAAATTGGAAGCAGTTTCATCACATGCTAAGTCAAAAAACTGAAGTGGCAAAACAGTCTTCATAAGTCTGAACTCAACACTAGGATAACCATATAATGTACTGTAGTTGCATTAGTTACAAATATATTTTTTGTGATTTAAATGGGCCAATATTAAAACTGATGATATGGCAGACATCTTCTCCCACACCCAGACAATCAATTCCAATTTTTCAGTGTTGCCAGATAGAGTTGAGGGTTTCCAGCCCAAAAATCTGTTAAAAACCACCATATCAGCCAAAAATCTGCCCAATCAATATATTGTTACACGATATTTACTGTTTGAACATGAACACATAGCACAAGCCAAGTTAATTTTTTTTGACAATTTTTTTGACAATTTGACAATACTGTGTGTGGCAAAACACAACAATCCAACAAAAATCTTCCCAGAGTTCCCAGCAAAATCAGAATGAAAACTGCCCAATTGGCATTAAACTGCCCATTCTGGCCACACTGGGAGTGACACGTGCGAGTGAAAGGGGGTGGGCGTGACAGAGGTAACAAAAATGTATTTAGCAATGAGTCATGTTATCGCTTGGATTTGAACCGGTACGTTTTGCATCCAATAAAAACAAAGATGTTAACAAATAAACTGGATAATATTCTGACAATTTAGTGATATTTCCACAGTTGTGGTCTTGACTGGCCTTGAAATAAAATCCAGAGTCCTCAATGTCCGAGACCGAGACAAGACCATGACCAAATGCTATCAAGTCAGAGACAAGACCAAGACCATCAAAAAGTGGTCTTGAGACCGGTAAGACCAAGACCTGTCTCAAGTACTACAACACTACCACCCACCCTGTCGCCAACTGGCAGCAGTATAGGGCTAAACACAGATGTGACCCCCCCCAGCTAAAAAACGGCAGTAACTTAGCGTTAAGCTAGCAGGCTGTCAACACAGATGTGACTCCATCCTCCTCCACCCCACCCCTGTCGACAAAAAAAAAAAAGAGAACCCCTGCCAAGGGAGCTGATCTAATGGAAACACTGCACTGCACATATTTTAATGAAACTAACAGAACAAAATTACTGGATGTACCTGTACATCCAAAAACTATTAACATTTACAGTCAACCTGATTCAAGATGGCTGCCACAGCTTACTGTAAATAGCAAGTATTAAAATGGTAGAGCTGGTGGGAACTGAGAGTGATTTCGAACTTAAACTTTAAGAGTTAACTGATTGAGGATGAAATGTTTTTAGCACTTTGCCATTAACTGTTGGAGTCCAATCCTGTCCGTTAGCAAAATATCTGCTGAACCACTGAACAAATTCATAAAACTCTCAAAGTAATCAATGATCAAAGTAATGAATTTGATCGCTACAACTGATTGGAGTCTACCCAATTCAAGAGCCAGTGCATTTCACAAGAGCTTGTGGAAGTACAGTTCCTCAATTATCGTTGGGGTTATGTTCCAGACACCATCGCGATAGGCGGAAAACCACGGAGTAGGAACGCTTTATTTATTGTAGTATATATATTTTAAGGCATTTATAAACCCTTCCCACACTCTTGCAATATTCTTAATCTCTTAAACCTACATAATTTTAACAACATACATATAGTATGTACTATACAGTACTGCAAAAAATTTATACTCACCAGTGATGGTACTACTACAACTTGAAGTACGAGTTCAGCTTCAGGATTATTTGCGACTTTCCTACCAGTTCTGTGAGCTCAGTATCATTACTTCTGACTTTGCATTGCAAAACTATTTTTACCACATCGGTTTCTTAGCTAGTATTTGCTCCCTCCATTGGTGTTCTTTAAATTTCGGCAGAAAGCAGCGTCCGGTTGGCTTCTGGGCCGTGTAGTTCTTTTGACTTGCGTTACAGTATAGGATTATTGAATGAAAACTGTCTGAAGTATTATTTTTGTTTGTTTGTTTTATTTTCGTGTGAGTAATATTAAAGTTGACAATCGGGTGTCATGTAAATGTACGTTGAAAACCCACAAAAGAGCGAGTCCGCAAATGTCGAACCGCCAAGTATCAAGGGACTACTGTAGTTGAAAACGGCTTTATTTTTTTTAACGTGCATCTTTGAGTAAGACTGAAAGTAAAGCGCTTGTAGCTCAGCTGTGATTTTTTTCTTCTTTATGTTGTGAACTTGAATAAAGTGCTTGTAAGATTCATATTTCCAGGAACTTTAGATTAAATGACCACCGCTTGGGTTAGAGTTCTGACTCCAGGCTTTTACACAATAAATGAGAAGTACCATAAGATGTCATATTACTTTAACTCAGCGTGCTGTCTGAACAGCTTCATTTAGCCTCAGCACGATGAAGTGTTGCTCTTCGGCTCGCCACTTTACACTAATGCAGGAGGATTCAGGCGTGCACTTTAGAGCCCAGTGTCCCCCCTCTCACCGATGTCTTTGCCGTACACGTGACTTTAGTCCCTGTTCGGATTGAAACAGTCGCCTGGAGGAGTCTGCGGCCACGGCTCCTTCCATCTGTGGCCCAACAATGAACCCTTCTTTTTCAATGTCACTTAGAAGATCTTTTCCTCTTTCCAGTCTCAAACTAGATTAACTGGAGTGATCAGCGTGTTTATAAATGTCAGAGCGTGATTGGATGGTAACCACCAAAAGGTCACCTTCAGTTGTGTTACCGATGCCTTTCTTCATTCCTAATTTAAAAATTTAGCATTCGATTTTGTTGCTTTGTTTCAAGTTGTAAACGTTTAGCCAGTTTTGTGTTTTTATTTGTTTATTAAAAATGGGGTAACGCACATAAATGGACAGGGATACACCCCGAGGTTTAGCTCTGTGTTTGGATTTTCACTGACCGAGCAGCGCTGCTTTATTTATTATTTAATTATTTAATTATATTATTATATTATTTTATTATTATTTATTTATTTACATTTATTACTACTGTTAACATTTATTACTACTGTTTACATTTATTACTACTGTTTACATTTACATTTACACTACTTTTATATCTACCCTACTGCTGATATATACAGTATATTCTTTTTACTAGCCTTATTGCATATGCCACTTTACCTCTATACCAATATCAACTACCTCATACATATACTGTGTACATGAACTTCATATGCTGCTTTGTCACTCTATTACAAATGTCAATGTCAGAACCTTCATTTTACTTTATAGATATACTTTTTATTCTTTTATACTACTATGCAAAAACTCAGGACAGTATTACACTTTTATTATTTAATTTTATGCTTATGTTTATTAAATGTTTTAGTGTTTTAGTGTTTAAATGGTTACTGTTGCACTGAGGGACTGAGAGAAATGCAATTTCAATCCTGTGTATGTCCTGTACATATTGCAGTTTTGACAATAAAGTTGACTTTGACTTTAACTTTGACTTTGTCGAGGCTTCTTCCGGAAGCTCGAGGACTCTTGATTAGTTAATAGAGGATGGAAAGAGAAACAATTCTGCGGCTGATAAGAGCCGAAAGGCTGGGCAATCCAAACGCTCAGATTGTACCATTTAAAGTTGTAGTCTGACAGCTCTTTTGCCAACAATCACAGCTCCGTCTGCATGAGCCGTGGGTGATTTTACTCTAAACTGAAACTAAACAAGCAATGTCATTTTAAATTCTTTCATTGTATCAAATTACACTGTCAAAAACATCAACACCCGTATCACTTAGTCTGTGTATCTATTAGAAATATCTGTCACTGTGTCCACCACTGTGTCCACCACTGTGTCCACCACTGTGTCCATCGCTGTATCCATCACTGTGTCCACCAGTGTCCATAATTGTGTCCATCACTGTGTCCACCAGTGAGTCCATAACTGTGTCGTCACTGTGCCCATAACGTGTCCATCACTGTGTCAATACCTGCATCCACTAGTTTCCAGAACTGTGTCCATCAATGTGTCCGCCAGTGTGTCCATCACTGATTCCATCATTGTTTTAATCACTGTTTCCACCAGTGTGTCCATCACTGTGTCCACCAATGTGTCCATCAGTGTGTCCATCACTGTTTCCATGTGTTCACCAGTGTATCCATCACTGTGTCCACCAGTATGTCAATCATTATGTCCAGCAGTGTGTACATCACTGTGTCCACCAGTGTCCATCACTGTGTCTACCAGTGTGTCCATCACTGTGTCATAACTATATCCACAAATGTGTCCACCACTGTCCACCACTGTCCATCACTGTGTCATCACCATGTCCACCAGTATGTCAATCATTATGTCCAGCAGTGTGTACGTCACTGTGTCTACCAGTGTGTCCATCACTGTGTCATAACTATATCCACAAATGTGTCCACCACTGTCCACCACTGTCCATCACTGTGTCATCACCATGTCCACCAGTGTGTCCAAAACTGTGTTCACCAGTGTGTCCATAACTGTGTCCACCAATGTGTCCATCACTCTTCCCATCACTGTGTCAATGTCTTCACTAGTGTGTCCACCAGTGTGTCCATCACTGTGTCATAATTATATCCACCATTGTGTCCATCACTGTGTCCACCAGTGTGTCCATCACTGTGTACATCACCGTGTCCACCAGTGTGTCCATCACTGTGTCATAATTATATCCACCAGTGTGTCCATCACTGTGTCCACCAGTGTGTCCATCACTGTCCACCAGTGTCCATCACTGTGTACATCACTGTGTCCACCAGTGTGTCCAAAACTGTGTTCACCAGTGTGTCCATAACTGTGTCCATCACTGTGTCCACCAGTGTGTCCATCACTGTGTACATCACCGTGTCCACCAGTGTGTCCATTAGTGTGTCCACCAGTGTGTCCATCACTGTCCACCAGTGTCCATCACTGTGTACATCACCGTGTCCACCAGTGTGTCCAAAACTGTGTTCACCAGTGTGTCCATAACTGTGTCCATCACTGTGTCCACCAGTGTGTCCAAAACTGTGTTCACCAGTGTGTCCAAAACTGTGTTCACCAGTGTGTCCATCACTGTGTACATCACCGTGTCCACCAGTGTGTCCATTACTGTGTCCACCAGTGTGTCCATCACTGTCCACCAGTGTCCATCACTGTGTCCATCACTGTGTCCACCAGTGTGTCCAAAACTGTGTTCAACAGTGTGTCCATAACTGTGTCCATCACTGTGTCCACCAGTGTGTCCAAAACTGTGTTCACCAGTGTGTCCAAAACTGTGTTCACCAGTGTGTCCATAACTGTGTCCAAAACTGTGTTCACCAGTGTGTCCATAACTGTATCCAAAACTGTGTTCACCAGTGTGTCCATAACTGTGTCCATCACTGTGTCCACCAGTGTGTCCAAAACTGTGTCCACCAGTGTGTCCAAAACTGTGTTCACCAGTGTGTCCATAACTGTGTCCATCACTGTGTCCACCAGTGTGTCCAAAACTGTGTCCACCAGTGTGTCCAAAACTGTGTTCAACAGTGTGTCCATAACTGTGTCCATCACTGTGTCCACCAGTGTGTCCAAAACTGTGTCCACCAGTGTGTCCAAAACTGTGTTCACCAGTGTGTCCATAACTGTGTCCATCACTGTGTCCACCAGTGTGTCCATCACTGTGTACATCACCGTGTCCACCAGTGTGTCCATTACTGTGTCCACCAGTGTCCATCACTGTGTCCACCAGTGTGTCCAAAACTGTGTTCACCAGTGTGTCCATAACTGTGTCCATCACTGTGTCCACCAGTGTGTCCATCACTGTGTACATCACCGTGTCCACCAGTGTGTCCATAACTGTGTCCATCACTGTGTCCACCAGTGTGTCCAAAACTGTGTCCACCAGTGTGTCCAAAACTGTGTTCACCAGTGTGTCCATAACTGTCCACCAATGTGTCCATCATTCTTTCCATCACTGTGTCCATATGTCCACCAGTGTGTCCATCACTGTGTCCACCAATGTGTCTATCACTGTTTCCATCGCTGTGTCCATTTGTCCACCATTGTGTTCATCACTATATCCACCAGTGTGTCCATAACTGTGTCCACCAGTGCATCCATCAGTTTGTCCATCACTGTGTCCTCATTGTGTCCATCCATTGAACTTAATTGTATGTAATCTCTTTGACCTCTCTAGGGGATTTTAAACATCTTTTAAGTTCAATGCAGACTTGTTCCTGTTTTTAGTATTTTACCTTGTTTCATAATGTAGCTTGATTTTATTTTGTTTCACATCACTACTTTAATTTACTTTTTTAATAGGCATTTTATGTCTGTTTATTGTTGTGTGGACCTCATCTGTTTTTTGTTTAAATCAGGTCTCTCTTGTAAATGAGTCCTCCAGGTTCAGTAAGACCAACCTGTGTAAATAAAGGTTGAATGAATGTAATGAACCACAGAACAATCATTGTTCCCACTCTCAGTTTGATGGTTCCATGTGGGTTTTGTGCGTTTTTAAAACTTGTGAACGTGTTTGCAGGAGTTTGTGGACGTCAGCCCCCCGCAGAGAAACTGGAAAGGCATCGCCATCTCCCTGCTGGTGATCGTGGTGGTCTGCTCACTCATCACCCTGTCGGTCGTCGTCCTCACGCCCAGTACGTCAAAACACTTTACACATACTTCATAGGAATGAACCGCTTGCCCAGCAGGCAACCAGAATCAGTTGGATTTAAACTTTATTGATTGATCCGACACTCAAAAATACAGCAGTGCGACGCGTGTAAGTTTGTGAACTCTTTAAATTTTTCTATATTTCTTTATAAATCTGACCTAAAACATCATCAGATGTTCACACAAGTCCTACAAGTAGATAAAGAAAACCCAGTCAAACAAATGAGACAAAATTATTATACTTGGTCATTTATTTATTGAGGAAAATGATCCAATATTACATATTTGTGAGTGAAAAGTATGTGGACTATTGCTTTCATTATCTGGTGCTGCAATAACTTCAACTAAACATTTCCAGTAACTGTTGGTCAGTCCTGTTCACCAGCTTGGAGGCATTTTATCCCATTCCTCTGTACAGAACAGCTTCAACTCTGAAATGTTGGTGGTTTCCTCGCATTAACAGCTGCTTCAGGTCCTTCTACAACATCTGGATTGGATTAAGGTCAGGACTTTGACTTGGCCATTCCACAGAGTCATTGTTGCTGCATGACCTTCTCTTGAAATTCAGTTCATGGACAGATGTTCTGACATTTTCCTCAATAATTCTCTGATATAATTCAGAATTCATTGTTCCATCAATGATGACTATCCGTCCTGGCCCAGATGCAGCAGAACAGGTCCAAACCATGATACAACTACCACCATGTTTCACAGATGGGACAAGGTTCTTATGCAGGAATGCAAAGTTTTCATTTCTCCAAACAGTATATGTTGGATCGTTTTCCTTAATCAATAAATGACCAAGTACATGTATAATATTTGTGTCTCATTTGTTTAACTGGGTTCCCTTTAGTATCTACTTTTAGGGCTTGTGTGAAAATCTGGTGATGTTTTAGATCATATTTATGCAGAAATGTAGAACATTTTAAAGGCTTAACAAACGTTCAAGCACCACTGCACATTATTTTTCTTGGTCATAAACAGACATGGCTACAATTATCTAGTTTTAGCTATGGTTACCACATGTATATGCCCTAACTTCATTTTTTTTGGTAGGACATTGTCTCTATAATGGCTGTTTTAGTATGATTTTTTTATTATTTATTGTGTACATTACATAGTAGCTGAAATAGAATCTCCATTTTCATGCTCCTGGATGGCTTAGACTATGAACTACTGACTATAACTAAATCTTGAATTGGCAAAACATTCAGCTCCAATGGGAAAAGTGAGCTGTGACTTTTGGTTTTTGTGACTTTTATACTTTTTGAGTTACAGTAGTCCCTCGTTTATTTCATACTCGGAAGCCCATAAGGCACAATCTCAATGAACGGGTATATTTTCATACATGAGGCTCCCCCGATTACAAGGTGCATTAAGAGAAATAAGTTCATTTTGACAGATTTTTGAGCGCGATGTACCTGTAAGAATTTTAAGTGCACCTTATAGTCCAAAATATATGGTAAATATACCATCATATTTTAAACCCTTCCCACACTCTTGCAATATTCTAAACAATGTTTCTAAACTCTAAGACACTCAAAAAGACCAAAGCATATTATGATTTCAGCTCTGCCTCGGCTGCTCTCTGCCATTGCTCTCGGCCACGCCCACTTCTCTGCTGCAGAGCGGAGATCATGACACGCTGCAGGAGGGAGCTTCTCCTGCAGTTGTGGGCTGCACACAGGTGCAGCAGGTGCTAAATCCTTTAAAATAATTCATTTTTAATAAGAATTCCATGCCGATCTTGTGGCTCATCCATCAATCAGCCAATCGTGTGTCATGTCCAATCTTATTTTGAAAAACCGCGATAGAGCGAGTCCACGAAAAACGAACCGCTAAGTAGCGAGGGACTACTGTATTTAACTTTATGAACAAAGTCTTCTCCAAAAATGCATTGAGATCAAAATCCCTTCAAACACATTGGCCCTCATGCACGAACATGTTCGTATTTTTATCCTAAATTTCTCTTACTTTTGTTCGTACGAAGCGTTCGTACGAACATGCCACGTCAGATTCAACAAACTCTTCTATCCTCAGGAAAAGTGTGTAAATGGCTGCGCAAATATGATGAATCCCACCTGTTCTATCAACCTGCGCGTGCACGCGGAGAGGTTATTTACATAATTCCCACCCCTCAAAACACCATATAAGGCTACGTTTCCTGCCTCAGAGGCAAAACGTGTTCGTTCATAAAATGACAGCGAAAAGTAAAAAAGAAGAACTCTACCGGTGCGGAGATTGAAGTTCTGCTCTCTGAGGTCAAGAAAAGAAAATCTGTCCTTATTAGCAGCGTCACTCATGGGAGTAAATGACCAACTAAAGCCAAAGAATGTTTGTTTATAAGAAATGTGGACCTTAAAATATACACGCGACCTGGTGGCCAACTGGGTAAAGCATTGCACTGCTTATCGAGACCTCGTGGGTTCGAGTCCCACGAGGTATGACTATTTTTTTTCCCTTCTTTCTTTAGATTATTTATTCATTCCAGATTAAAAAGACTTTATGCTTCATTTCTTGTTGTATTGTAAATAGTTTTCTTGTGTTTTTTAAATCTGGAATGAATTAAAAGGAGAAAAAAAAACGTTGTCCCATGTGGGACTCGAACCCATAAGGTTCGGCACTGCGACGCAACGCTTTACTGATTGAGCTATCTGACAGCTATGACTGCAACAGGAGGAGGTCAATGTAAAGTCTGCGTTACCGAAGTCTGCGTTACCGAGACAAATTAAACTTAAATTAATTCATAATTTAAGTTGGTTTCAGTTTGAGATCTTCATATTGATATTGTAGTGTTAGAAAACGGCATTGATAACAAATTGATTTTAATTTAAATACTTTAATCCGTTAGTCATTATTACATTTAAAATTATAATTCGACTTCAAACAGAACCTATTGTCAAGAACAATTGTGGTGCGTGACTTTTTTAAACTCTAAATATTTTCTAAATAACGAAATATGAAGTTATTAGTGGAGAAATTCCGTCTGGATGACAGCAGACTGACGCTCCTAAAATATACGACAGGTCCGGACCACTCGTAAATTTTGTTCGTATCTGAAAAAAATCGTAGGATACGAAAACATTGTTGAATGCCACAAATGATCCTAAATCACTCGTACGCACAGTTTAAGAACAAATCTGTGCGTACGAACGGTTCGTGCATGAGGGCCATTGTTCCTTTGTAAATCTGTTTCAGCAAACTTGTTTTATTTTTGTCTTAGCTTTAGATTTTGCTATTAGCTAAGGCTTTATTAATTTTTAGCTTTTAGCTACTGTTTTGCTTTTTTAAAGCTTTTGTTCTGGTTGTTTTAAATATACCAGTTCATTCTTCAGCAAACCACCAAATTTATACAAGACTCTGCGTTCACGCTGAATTTTCTTAAAAAGCTCCGTTTTTCTAATTTTAAATATCTTAGATTTGGTGTCTCAGAGCATTAATCGAATTTGGAAATTAAACCAATTTTAAAAAATCTGGTGGTTTTTGTTGGTTGATTTCTGGAAAAGATTTTTGGGGACGTGGCGTTTGGACTAAGTCTCAGCTCTTGGGCTCGTGTTCTTCTTCGTGATAATCTGTCTTAATAAACAAGATTTCTTTGTTCCATCTGGAAACAGCTGAACTTCCTGAAAGCAGCAAGTCCAAGCTGAGTGTGGAAGATCTGTACAAACACGAGTTCACCCCGCATGACCCCGAGGCCAAATGGATCAGCGGTGAGTACTCTACGTAGCTTTTTATGGTCCGCCGCTAGTTTGTTTCCAAAATATCTCATAAACCACTGGACTGATTTGATGAAGCTCTCAGGATAAAATCAATTGTAGTCCTTTTTAAAACAAACCAATTCAAGATGGCAGCCACAGCTAATTGATCATAGGAATCTCCAAAATCTATAATTTGATCAATTTTACAGACTACTGTATGTGCTAAAATCTATTGTGTAGAGTCACTTACAGCACATACTCCAACATACTTCTACTTTGTTTGTGAAACCTTTGCTTAAAACTTCCGCAATTACAGTTGGGATAAGTCCTGTTTGTCTGTTAGCAAAATATACCATGAACGACGAGAGATTTTAACAAAACGTTCTTACAATAATCATCAGGTGTTCTTCTACAGATGGTTAACGTTTGGAGCAGATTTGATTTAAGATGGCCACCACAGCTAATTGACCTCATCCAACACAAAAATGGCCACAACTCGGTCAGTTTTACAGGAGTTGATCTTAAAATATGTGTGGTGATCTTAGATTACTGCACACGTATGATAACCTCGGATATAAATCTTCAGATGCATTTTTTGTTTTTTTTGTAAGGATACATTTTTTATGCCTCCAATGAACGGTTGGTTATAAGACACAGCAAACATAGTTTCTGCACTTCCTTATTACCTAGAAGAAAATCCAGATTATACGTGCAGTTCATGTTTTTCACGGTGACACAGATAAGTGGGATTTTAATCCAGATTAGAGTAAATGCTCTGCAGATGACGAGGCAGTAGTTTTCTATAGAGATGAGGGACATTTACATAAAGTTCTGTGTTTACTTACAAGAGCTAATGGCAGGAGCAGGAGCTATCTAGAAATATTGTAATATTTCAGATCGAATAAGGATGAAATGTGAAAATTATGACGGTTGATTAAATGATGCGTGTAGTGATACACCTCTTTCTCTGAAAACCTTCAGTAAAGGACAGAACACTGTTATCCCATTAACTTGAATCCAGGACACAAATTATCTCACCAAAAGACTCTTTATTTTTGTCCCAATTCAAATAATCAAAAGAATAATCTTCTTTTATTTTATTATCATTATTATTTTTAATATTTTGATAATCAAAGGACTCTGTTTAATCCAAGGACAGGTCAACATGATCTTTTCAATATTTTGTTTAAAAGTGTCAGTTTATATCATACAACTGGCGTCTGCCTTCTAATCCTTCTCCTTCATTTTCTCCTCCTACTTCCACTAACCTCTAGGGAAGGGGCGAGTACCGTAAGTCAGGCTTTCTTCAAAAGTTCTCACTTGCCTGAAATGATGGAGTTCAGATGAGATTTTCTTGGACTGAGCTGTGAACGGTGGCCATGAGCCAACGGCCTCGTTCTCAGTTCGGATTTACAGTACGTCGCTGTACATCCGACCGAGCTTAAAAGCTCCAAACCTTTTAATAAAAATACCTTCTGAGGAATATTTTATTTAGAAAACCAGCCGGAACTGCCGTTACTTCTGGTCGATCAAGGCGGACACAGTGAGACGCTGGGAAGGTAAACACGTTAAGACCAGCTCGGACGTAGCCTACTTAAAACCAGACCCTTGTCCTTCACTTCGCTTCGGACTAGGGTCTGGACTTTCTCCATAGAGAAACGATTCTTGCTGGAGGCGTGGCCTCTGCAGATGGCTGCTCCCCCGTGGTCTGCTGAACTTGACTTCAGCTCCGCCTCCTGCTGAATTTTCTCTCTCTGCCGTTGCATATTCTGTGTTTATATGTTAATAAAATAAATAAATAAAAACATGGATCGCTGGTCCAACACACCAGAAGACCAGAAAATCTGATGGGACTCGGGCATTCATTCATTCATTCAATCTTTATTTATACAGGCTAGCCTCGTTGAGTCACGGGGACTCATTTACAAGAGGGACCTGTCTCACTCACACCAAACAACCATCCACTCTCACACTCACACCTAGGGTCAATTTTAGAGTCACCAATCAGCCTAACAACGGGCAGCAACGAACACGAGTTTAATTCTCTCGTGACAACCTGAAGCATCAGCGGAGGGAGAGGAGGAGGAGGGAGCGAGCGATAACTTGACTTTTGGCAAAAAAACAAAAGAAAACTCCAGATAAGGGATTAAGAAGGGGAAATTAATACATTTGTGTCACATATAAAACAGTCCTGCATCGCTTTGCATCGCTTTGAATGAGAACATGCGAATGCTCGTTGGCTGCGCGCTCCCCCGTGGTCTTCTGAACTTGACTTCAGCTCCGCCTCCTGCTGAATTTTCTCTCGCTGCCTTTGGATATTCTGTGTTTATATGTTAATAAAACGTTCTAATAAAATAAAATGAAACCATGGATCGCTGGTCCAACACACCAGAAGACCAGGAAATCTGATGGGACTCTTTAATTCTCTCGTGACAACCTCAGTCATTTCCTTGTTCATTTCACTCAGCGGAGGGAGAGGAGGAGGGAGCGAGCGATCACTTGACTTTTGGCAAAAAAACAAAAGAAAACTCCAGATAAGGGATTAAGAAGGGGAAATTAATACATTTGTGTCACATATAAAACAGTCCTGCATCGCTTTGAATGAGAACATGCGAATGCTCGCTGGCTGCGCTGGGACAGGTGGGGGCGTGGGTTAGGGGCCAAAAACTCCACCTTCTGTTCTCTGATTGGTCCGGTCAAAAATCGGCCGGAGAAATCGTTGTCTATGGGAGAAATCCCAGACTGTGCTGTGAAGGGAAATGAGAATTGAGCGGAGCTGTGCAGGAAGGCGAGGGCCAGGCTAGCTCGGACGTAACTGGACCTAAGGACTCTTTACGTCTAATGCTGGGTGCCCTCTCCTTACCGGAATCGAGACTGATCGTCTTCAAGGTAACGAGTTGTTGATGTTTACCAGAGCATACCTGGGTTTAGCTGACGTCGCTTGGAGAGCTGTCATTCCTGGTTGAACTCACTCAGTCACGACAACTTCCCTCTTTCCTCCTATTTCCTTAATCTATCTTTGCCAGTAACATTAAGTTAAAGTGCCCTCAGATATAAGTTAATTACGATCTCATAACTTAGTCTGTTGTCTCTTAAATACTCGTCGGCTTGCGAAATTACGGACGCGTAATTTCCATCTGTTAATGTTTATTTTATAGGAAGTTGATTAGAACCAATCAAAGTGTACATGTTATGATGTTATTTTAATGATCTGTTAAATAAATGACCTCATTTCCTTGATGGGTCAAATATAATTAACGTCTCATGTCACTTATATCTCTCATTTGGCCACACAAGATGTCTTTAATCCTAAAAGAAGAGAATCCGTGAATAAATAAACAATTACTATTCTTGAACTTGAACTAGTCTTGAATAATTAATTAAGAGTGTGACAGGTAACCCTGCTTCACATCCTACACTGTAATGCCACTTTATTGGTGATATGTGACTTATCTGTGCTGCTGATTATACATGCTGCTGATCTCTTGCCCTTATGCTGCTCTATTCATACCCATCTGTTCATTTAGTGCATATTTTAGTGTAGCTTAGCTCTGTATATACTGCTTATTTTTATATTTTTGCTATTTTTTGGTATAACTGGGACCTCAAGTACCCAATTTCGTTCCACCTCATGTACCGCATGTGATGCGAATGACAATTAAGAAACTTGAACCTTGAAATAGGACTCACAAGAGCTGCTGTGAAGTTTATGAAAATGAAGCAGTTTTAAGATGGCGGCGATCTATTTTAATCTTGTTCAGACTAGCTGTTAGCTTCTTAATCAAACACACTTTATTTCCCCTGACTGAGGCAACAACCTATCTGTAACAGGTAAGATATTGTTTAATACTTTTTTCACAGACCCACATAACAGAAGATCTGAACTATTTCTTTATAATGGTTAATTTTGGTTTGTTTTAGAAAATGTTTGTTCTTTTTTTTTATTAGAATATTTGATTTTCAACATCAGAACAACAACCACCCCCAACCCCGTCACCTGCCCCGAACAAGCTCTAGGAAAAAAAAAAAACAGAACAGACAACAGAAAGAAATTCCAGGTTATTTCAAATGATCCAGCCTTACCAGCCAAAGTTGGTCAGATCTTTTCAAATTTAGGAAAAAATGGACCTCTCTAATCCATCTTTGCACATGAAGGCGGAGCTCCAGATTTCCGGTTTAGCAGCGTTAGCTTCCAAGTTAGCAGAGCTGTGAATGCTAGGGGGTGTAGGGAAAAAAAATTGATTTTTTAAAGAATCTAGATTCTTTGTCCTGGCGATTCAAAATCGATTCTAAAAGCCCCAAAATTGATTAAAAAAATATTATTATTATTTTATTTATTTTTTTACATTAAAACCCAAAAGATAAAGAAAATAAAACCATATATCATAGTATATGAAAGAATACATAAAATGAAAGGTGGCAGAAAGAAGAAGAAATCTTATTTTATCTGCCCCTTTTTTCAAAAACAAAACAAGTTCAAACAATCAATTCAAACAATAATCTTCTATAAGTAACAGAGCAAAAAGCTAACCTAATACTGGTTATTTAAGTTACAGAATTTAATGCATTCCTGTATTATTTGTTCCTATTTTTGGTATAAATATCAAACGATGCAAAAAATTTGATACAATAAGGAACCTAAAATTATTGTTTTAAATAAATGTTCCATTTGTTTACATTGTTGTTTATTCTTTTCAGCTTGTCAGTTACAAAACTGAAACTAAATTTATGACCATTTTAATAGAAAAATCGTTTCTGAATCAAAATTCGTTTCTGAATCGAAAAATCTATTTTGAATCGAATCGTGACACCAAAAATTGGAATCGAATCGATTCTCCAGACACGGAGAGATTCACACCCCTATTGAATGCCATTAAGTCATTTTTAGTAGGAGGAGAAGTGAAGTAAGCCACATCCCTTGAGTAAGGTAGTTATGGTTTTTAAATATTTTCATTTCCAGTTACAATCCAGTGGTTCCCAACCCTAGTCCCTGAGGAACACCACCCTGCATGTTTTAGCAGTTTCCCTGCTTTAACACACCTGATTCAATGATTTAATTACTTAAAGTTCTGCTGAAGCCTGTTAATCACCAAATCATTCAAATCAGGTGTGCCAAAGCAGGGAAACAGCTAAAACATGCAGGATGGTGTTCCTCAGGGACCAGGGTTGGGACCACTGCAGTAGACAGTGTAAAGACATTTTCAAAGCAGAACTTTTTCAAGGTTCAGCTGGCGTCGTTTGCACCGTGATAAATGTTCTACAGATCCTGCCTTTAGTGAACTCAATGTTGGAGTAGACCGCATGAAACTGAAGATCTGTGTAGCTTTTTTTAAACATGTCCCGAGTCTGTCTCCCATCCAGATTGGAACACAGTGGAAGAGTTTGAAACGTTAAAAAGTTGAATATTGAGAAGAATTCGCCCCCTCGGAGGGAGGGGAGAGGTTGCAGAAGCAAGACGTTTCTTTAGCTTTGTTTCCATAGCTTCAGCTCAGGTGTTCAGTTATTGTGTGAATGTTTACGAAGCATTCACTCTATTGTGATACATTTTTCTTCCGTATGTTTTTCAGCATCTTTCTCGTTCCACAATTTTTGTGCTATTTCAAAAAAATCATTTATCAAAACATTCAGCTCTTTCAGGACAATCCTGCTGTGACTATTAGTATTGGTGCAACTTTAGCTTCTTGATATATTTAGCCTTTTCTGCATTTTTTTTCTCGTAGGAAATGAATTGAACTCGTTTTACATCCTTCAAATCTTTAGATCTGTTTACAACCTTTTACTGCTCCTTTCACAGTTAGTCCCAGTTCAGCTTGTTTGTGCAAATTTGAAACATTTTTCAGATACTTTCAGCTGTTTTGCACTCCTTTCAAGTTCTTTCTGCTAACTACAACATTTTTGTGCTTCTTCTGACTTCTTTGAGCCAATTCCAGCTTGTTATGCTCCTTTCAGCTTATTTTTTGCAAGTTTTGACTTTTTCTGCTATTTCAGCTACTATTCAGCTGTTTTATGCTAATATTAGCTTTTTCAGCTAATTCCACATTTTACACTTGTTTCCAACCTTTTTTTCAGCCTACTTTAGCAAAAATGTGCTCTCTCCACTTCCTTCTTGTTATTTCAGCTTTTGTCTGATTTTTTTAGCTACATTTCAGCAGATTCTTGCTAATTTCAGCTTTTGTCCAGATAATTTTCAATTTTTTTGCTTGTTTCTGCTTCTTTCAGCCTAATTGGGCAAAATTGTGCTCTCTCCACTATCTTCTGGTAATTTGAGTTTCTGCTTTTTTTTTAGCTACTATTCAGCTGTTTGTGTATGTGTGTGTGTGTGTGTGTGTGTGTGTGTGTGCGTGCGTGCGTGCGTGCGTGCGTGTGTGTGTGTGTGTGTGTGTGTGTCAAAATTTCAGATTTTTTCAGATAATTTCCACTTTTTATGCGCATTTCTGCCTTTTTTTGTGCCTAATTGGGCACAATTGTGCTCTTTCTGCTTCCTTCTTGTCATTTAAGCTTCTTTCTGCCATTTCAGCTACTTTTTAGCGATTTATTGCAAATTTCAGCTTTTTTTTATAGCTAATTTGCAAATTTTTCTACTCATTTCTGCTGATTTAAACCTGTTCTTCCTGCTTTCTTCAGCTAACCTTGGCTTGTTCTTCCATTTCAGCTACATTTCAGCATGTTTTTAGCTTATTTCAGCTGTTTTTCTGTAAGTTCTTCAGCAATAAGCATTCACACTGCATTTTTGCAGGAAATGCTATTTCTCTAGTTACTTTTAACATTTGTGACAAATCCTGAACTCACTTTGCTCACTGTGTTTGTTTAAAAATAAAGAAAATCTGTCACAGAGGATTAGAAAAGCTGCACAGCTGCTTTCCAAACTTTTGTTTTATACCATTGAGTTCGCTGACCTTTTCTCCTCCTCGGGTTTTCCTACAGGTCACGTTAAGGATTACATTTTCTGCGCGTGTTGGTAACCTTCATCCCGTCCTTACATCTCTCGTATATTTGTGAAGCTCCTCGAATGTTTGTGTTGTTTTCCTAGCTCCTCGGCAGTGTGACAGATTGTGTTTGCATCTGAGCTCTGAAAGTCAAGAATAAAAACAAACACAATAAAATGCAGCTATTGATGGAAGAGGACAAGTAAAGGAAGGGCAGCTGTTGTTTTTTGGATGAGATGACAGCTAAATTATTACCTTCATAGTAAATTCAGCCCCCTTGATGACTAAATATATCCTAAACGCTTCTTGTGGAGACTTTGAGGTGACAGAAGGTGAGTGGAGGGTGGAGAAACTCAAGGACGGAGGTGAAGGTAGACAGTAGTAATAAGATCCACTGCCTGCTGTGTCCTTCACTGTCACAGGGAGGAAATACTAATGACTGGTCCTGCTTCCTGTGGCTTCTCATTATATGACAGATCCACAGCTAACACACACTACAATAAGATTTATCTTTGCTCTGTCTACATATGATCTGGATTTCACATCTGATCAATACAATACCATACAATACCATACGATACCATACCATATATCAGCTCTTTCAGGACAATCCTGCTGTGACTATTAGTATTGGTGCAACTTGATATATTTAGCCTTTTCTGCAATTTTTTTCTTGTAGGAAAATAATTTGAACTCATTTTACATCCTTCAAATCTTTAGATCTGTTTACAACATTTTACTGCTCCTTTCACATTTTAGATCTGTTTACATTAATTCATTCATACATATCATACCATACATACCATGCCATACATACCATATCATACTTTGTACATACCATACCATAACAGACTTTGTACATACCACACCATACCATACATACCCTATCATACATACCATGCCATACATACCATATCATACCATACATACCATACCATAACAGACTTTGTACATACCACACCATACCATACATACCCTATCATGCATACCATGCCATACATACCATGTCATACCATACATACCATATCATACCATACATACCATGTCATATATACCGGTACGATACATACCATAGTATACATACCATGCCATACATACTATACCATACATACCATGTCATACATACCATGCCATACCATTTTATTTATAATTTAAACCCCCAAACACCCCCCGGCCCTGCACTCCAGCATTGTTTGGTTTACAAATTAAGCACGGGTCACTGCTTTTAAAACTGGTTTGATTCTGTTCTGGACACCAGTGCATGGACCCCTCAGTTCCAGATGTTTACAGATTGTTAAAAAAAGAGACTCAGCAGTGGAAAACATGAACTTGGAACAACTTTAAAATGATGTGTTGCTGTCATAAAACTTATAATTACATTTTTCAGTGATACAATTTTAAACGTTTCAAACGTTTACTTTGTTCAGCTGTGAATAAAATATGGATTTATATTTTCAAATGATTACATTCTCTTTTAAACAAAGTCTCACCGTTTTCGAAATTGGAGTTGTGAGGAACAAAATGTTATAAACTCTTCCCGTAGAACAGATTATTTTTTTTCCATTTCAGATTTGAGCAGTTCTTGTATGTTTTGTTCAGAATAAACAAAAACTTGAACTGATAGTGATGTGAAGATAGTTTTACATTTTACTTTTTGGAATTAGCAAGAACCCTGTTTGGAGCTTGTAACACACCAGAGATGATTTGTTTCCAGCCCAGCAGGGTCAGCTGTCCCATTAGCTGTTTTATTGAGATTGATGATGAAATGGGGGAATTGCTGTCTGATGCTGTGTGGTGTAAAAGTAGCCCTCCTTCAGGTGTGATGAAAGCCAAGAGCCCGAGCAGACGACAGACGTCTGGGCCTGGATTTACCGCAGGTGCTCTGGGTCTAATTTAAAAACAAGTCTGTGATAGAAATTGCATCTGTGACAACCTCAGACCTATTTTATCACCTCTCCTTTAACATTTGTGTAGCTGCCAACCACACAATTAACATCACAGGGGACACTTGGATATGATTTCTTATATTACTTTAAAACGTAGCTCATAAATTGTGGGAAATGGAGCATATTAAACCTCACACACACAAAACCCACATGTACAACAACAAGAAAAAACAAAAAAGCTGAAAAATGAATATAGCCCCTGCTAAACAAGAGCAGAATAGTATTTCTAACAAGAGAAATTGCATTTCCTGTGAAAATGCAAAATGCTTGTTGCTAAAGAACTTGCTGAATTGGAGCTGAAATGGACGAACAAGCCATAGTAGAAGAAAACAGAAAGAACACGTATTTGCCGAATTAGGTTTAAATAAGCAGAAATCAGCATAAAAATTAGAAAATTAGCTTAAAAAAAACTTTAAATTAGCACAAAAAAGCTGAAAATTAGCTGAAAAGTCAGAAAGAAGGTTAAGATACCAGAAGGACGTGGAAAGAGCTGAAATGAGCTAAAAAAATGTGGAATTAGCTGAAAACTTAAAATTGGCATAAAACTGCTAAATAGTAGCTGAAATATCAGCTAAAGTCGAAACTAATCCAAAAACAAATCAGCTGAAAGGAGCGTAATAAGCTTCAATTACCACAAAAAAATAAAATAAAAAATCAAGTTGAAAGTAGTAAATATTACCATGAAAAACTTGAATTTATCTGAAAAATATCTGAAATTGGTAGCTGAAAAAGTAGAAGAAGCTTAAATGATCAGAAGCAGAAAGAACACATTTACCCATAGGCAGAAAGAAGCAGAAATGAGCACAAAATAGTGGAAATTATCTGAAAAAAGATTAAATGAAAGAAAAAAAACTGCTGAAAAGTGGCTAAAACAGCAAAAAGAAGTTTAAGTTACCAGAAGGAAGTGGAGAGAGCACATCTTTGCTCAATTAGGCTAAAAAAAGTAGAAACAAGTACAAAAAAAATTCTGTTTAGCTGTGAAGCGGGCGCTGTACCAGTCTGTCGTGGTGAAGAGAGAGCTGAGTCGAAAGGCAAAGCTCTCAATTTACTGATCGATCTACATTCCCACCCTCATCTATGGTCATGAGCTTGGTTGTGACCGAAAGAACGAGATCTCGGATACAAGCGGCTGAAATGAGTTCTCTCCGCAGGGTGTCTGGACTCTCCCTAATGGTACATCCACACCAAACAGCGTTTCAACTTCAAAAAAGCTCGTCACGCACGCAAGTGGACGCACTGGACCCACAGTGGTGTCCAGACCAGAACGCGAAGCTGCGGCGGTGTGGCGGCGGGGGGGTGGGAGGAGCTTACCGGTATACCGAGTTCCTCACTGCACTCCGCCAGGCAAGGAGCTTTTTATTTCTGTCTCTGTAGAGCAGACTTGACTGGTCGTGAAGGACTTGTCGCGAACACACAGCTACAATGAGTTTCTCTTCCATAGGTTTTTTCTGTGTCCCACAAACAATACGTCACATAGTTGCGCAATACCCGTCCCCTCGTTTCCGCGTCACATAGGGACTCTCCCCCTCTCTTCTCCCCCCGACTCTCCCTGATCAACCAATCAGGGAGAGTTGAACGGCGTTTGAACGTTTGAACGGCGAAAACTTCAGCATGATCAAGGCGTGCTTTGGAGGCTGAAGCGGGTTCACGTGCACAGAAAACGCTTTCCAGCACGCTCAACACGCACGTGACGTGACACCCGACGCCAAGACGCGCCTGGAGGCGCGTCCCCCATTGACTTTGCATGTAAACTGGACGCTCCTGCAGTTGAAACGCTGTTAGGTGTGGACGTACCATTAGAGATAGGGTGAGAAGCTCAGTCATCCGGGAGGGACTCGGAGTAGAGCCGCTGCTTCTCCACATCGAGAGGAGCCAGTTGAGGTGGCTCGGGCATCTGGTTAGGATGCCTCCTGGACGCCTCCCTGGGGAGGTGTTCCGGGCATGTCCCACCGGGAGGAGACCCAGAGGAAGACCCAGGACACGCTGGAGGGACTATGTTTCTCGGCTGGCCTGGGAACGCCTTGGGATTCCCCCAGAGGAGCTGCTCCATGTGGCTGGGGAGAGGGAAGTCTGGGCCTCCCTACTTAGGCTGCTACCCCCGTGACCCGACCCCGGATAAGCGGACGAAAATGGATGGATGGATGGATGAAAAAGTTAAAATTATCAGGAAAAACAGCTAAATAGTAGCTGAAATAGCAGAATAAGCTTGAACTTGCAGAAATAAACTGAAAGGAACATAAGTTGAAATTAGCAGAAAGAAGTTAGAAGAAGTTAGTAGAAAGGAGTACAAAACAGCTGAACAAACAGCTGAAAGTTTAAATTTGTATAAAAAAGCTGAAAGAAACTGAACTAGAACAAAAGCAGCAGTGTGAAGGATGTAAAATGAGCTCATTTCATTTTCTATGAGAAAAAAATGGCAGAAAAGGTTAAATATTTCAAAAGGCTATAGTTGCACCAATACCAAAAGGTCATGGCACCCTTCTCCTGAACAAGCTGAATGCTTTGATATATGATTTGTTGAAATAGCACAAAAATTGTGGAACGATAAAGATGCCCCAAAAAAATGGATCATAATAGAATGAGTGCTTCATAAACATTCACACAATAAAATGTCACACCAGAACTGTTAGGAAATCAGGGCAAAAAAATCACACATTTCTCTAATCTTTTTTAGCTACGGTAATTAAGACAAAAAACGCTATTAGATTTGTTTTTTTTTCAGCTAATGTCCTGAATCCTGAGGCCTCGTTTTTACATTTTGACAGATAACCAAGACCACAAAAGAATAAATGACCCATTTATTCATTCGCTGTTTCTGGTTCTCCGTACACACTCCAGCTCCTCCTGAGAGATCCAGCTTTAACGTAGTATCTCACTGAGCAGCAACCAGTAGTGTTGGAGACTACCGGTACTTTTGACTCATTGTTACAGGAAGTGACACATTTTTCATTACAGTCTCAATAATGTTTGAGTGTTTTGGTCCTTATGACCAGCGAGCTGGGTTTTGCATTCTATGGTGCTAATGTTTGAAAATGACCACTTTTTTTGTGTGTGCACAGCTTGCAAAACTGTATTATTTGTATGCACAGTATTTTGGTGCAGACCCATGTCCCACATATGTTCTGCAAATGGACTGCACTTATATAGCGCCTTTCTGTCTTATCAAGACACTCAAAGCTCTTTACACTACAATCTGTGCCTCATTTACCCATTCATACAGAGCACTCTACTATAACTGTAGACTAATCAGTGCTTTTTATCACATTCATGCACTGATGGGATGCACATCGGAGGCAATGAGGGGTTCAGTGTCTTGCCGAGAAACACTTCAGCATGTGACGGATGGTGGAGTCAAACCCCCAACTCTTACATTGGAGGACAACTGCTCTCACCACTCAGCCACATCTGCCCTGATCATGTTCGCCTTGGCTCAATTTGTACATTTGTTGGCAGTCGCCACTACATGGATGATTTGATTTACTGGAGAACACCTAATAAATGAATGCAGGTAGATTTGGAGCAGTAGTTAAATATTTATTATTTATCAGCAGTGTTCATTCATCTTACACCTGGACAGGTTACTGTCAGAGAGCTCCCCGACAGTTGTTAAAATCCAGCTCCTGTGAAACTGGTTGGACGTTCACGACAACTGACTATTTTGAGAGAAAATTTCTCATAAAAATGTTCAACATGCTCAAAATTCAAGGAACAAGATTGTAAGCTTCTGCAAATCAAATGTGGAAATTGAGAACCATTGAGAACATCACAAGACATTCTGGAGACTCTCCCACAAAAGAGTTTGCCAAGAAAATTGTAAATGGTAAATGGTAAAACTATACTTATATAGCACCTTTCTATCTTATCAAGATACTTAAAGCACTTTAAACTACAATCTGTGTCCTCATTTACCCTCATTTACCCATTCATACAGCACTCTACTAGATATATACAAAGCTAATTGAACAAATCATTCTAAAGAGACTAATCAGTGCTTTAGATCACATTCATACACCAATGGGACACACATCGAAGGCAATGAGGAGTCTTGCCCAGGGACACTTTGGCATGTGACTGCTGGCGGATTCAAACTCCCAACTCTTGCATTTGAGGACGACTACTCTAACCACTCAGCCACAGCCGCCCTTGTAGTAGTAGTAGTGACCAACAGTTGCAGCCCAGTGAGATACTGACTTTAGAGGAGCTGACTCATCCCAATTGCTTCACACTCGACTAAAACACCCCAGTGCATGCTGAAGATTATGGATTGAAGACACAAACAGAATCACATAATCTCCAAAAGGTAGAGATGAGACGTTAAGGTTTCCAAACCAGACATCCACCTTTCCACAACTGAGCTCTGAGATGCTCATGAACACCACCAACAGGATCAGAGGCAAGGGACCGCTCTGGCAGAGTCCAACCCACACCAGGAACGATCTTGACTTTGTGCTGTTTATACATACATAATCTTGCTTTCAGGGACTGGATAGCCCTTAAAAGTTATCCTAGCAGCTCATACTTTGGCAGCACACCCTAAAAGAATGCCTCAGGGAACACTGCCATAAGCCTTTTCCAGGTCAAAAAAACATGTATACTGTGTAGACTCATACCCACATGACCCAATTAAGAATTTACAAGAGTTCTACGACCAAGAAGAAAGCCGCACAGTTCTTCCTATATGAGGTGTAGCAACTGGTCAGACCGTCCCTTCCAACATCCTCGAGTACTGTAATCATTCCTGGAGAAGCTGAGAAGTATGATCCCCTTGATAGTTGGAACACACTCTCCCGTCCCTTTTTTACTTAAAACCGGGACCACCACCACCCAGGTCTGCCAATCCACATGTGTTTTGTTCTGGTTCTCCATGAAATTTTGAAGAGATATATCAAGCACAACAGCCCCACAACGTACAGTGTGAGTCTTGTCCACCCATGGTGTCCTGCCACCATGGAGCTTTTTGACTACCTTGATCACATCTGCCACTGTAATGGGCTCGCTTCCACTGAGTCCTTAATCTCCGCCTTCTCAAGGGTGGACACGGTGACCGGCTTGAAAAGGTCGTCTAAGTGTTCCTTCCACCATCAAACAGTTTTCTAAAGATAAACCAACAAATTCATTGATCTGCAGCTGTATTCTCCCACATTATTCCATGCTGCGCTTTGAGCATATTACTGATTTCCTGATCGGCATTATGGATGCTACAGTGATTTAATGTTGCCAAGGGAACTGTATAATTGCTGATCTGTGTCCTGTGTGTTTATAGACTAACTGTTGCATGAGTGACTTATTCATGAAGTCTTTGTTTACATTGTGTTTTTGTGGAATTGAGCTGAAAATGCCCAGGTGCGAGCGTGTGATCAGTTACAGATAAGTGATGCTCAGCTTCTTACATGTTATTGTTAATGAGGTTTACACAAACAAGTTACAGCTGTAGCAAAGGCACGTATGAATACACCAACCTGAATTATGTGTTATTTATGTAAATAGTAAAACAAAAAATCAGCATAAAACTAAAGCTTTAGTGTACCTGATGTATATGAGCAAAAAGTTTTAAATTATCATGCAGCTTTGGATGAGTCTCTGCTCTGCTGGAATCTTTGATATTGTAAAACACCTGTTAGTGATTATCACTGGAGATCAGTGGTATACAGTATATACACCCGGCCTCAAGTCGTTTTTTTTTTATGTATCAAGACATAAAAATGATCTGGTCTTCATCAGGTTCCTAAATTATTCCAATCTGGCCTCATGTGAACAAAACCACACAACAGATTCCACTGTGTCATTGTTTAGTGGACAACACCTTTTCAGCCATTCTATTGTAGATCAGCTGCTGTGTTTGAGTTTTTGCCCTGTTGCATCATTACCCAGTTTGGTCCAAGTTTCAGCTGCTGGATAGATCCTCACATCAGACTCTAAAACCCTTTGGTCTACAGAGGAGTTCATAGGCGACTCAATAACGGCATGGAGCCCAAATCATCAGCCCTCCACCACCATGCTTCATAGTGTAGTGTTTCCCCTACCATTATCCAAGCAGGGCACCCCACCCTTTCAACAGAACAGAGTTCCCTGCCTACCAAAATGTTCTTCACCCACAACTCTGACATCCCCCCAACCCCGGTGGACAACTGCCAGCACTGACATAGTGCTAAGCTAGCAGCAGCATGCAATACAGACATGCTACCTAAGAAGCTACAGATGTAGCACTCCGCTTCTCTCACGCACCCCCTCTCACAAGCGCTGAGCTAGCGCACAACACCGTCTCCATCTCCTCCACCACCACAACCCTCTTGTTTGCCAAGAAAATTGGCAAAATACTATTTTAATAGTACTATTGATTGTATAGTCAATAGTAAATTGACTATACAAGAGACTTGTATAGTCTCTGACTATACAAGGTCAGAGACCTATTGAATGATAAACACAATCATTGTTCCACACTTAATCTATTGTATTGATGTTTGGGGGAAAGCGTGTAAAACAATCACAAAGCCTATTTTTGTATTACAGAAAAGAGCTGTAAGAATTATCACTAGAAAACATTACTGTCATCCATCCAGTACATTATTTTATCAACTGAAATTATTGAAATTCCATGATTTGGTTGATTATAATATTTTATCAATTATGTATAGGGCTCAGAACAACAAATTACCTTTAAATATCCAAATGCACTTTGTTAAAAGACAAAGTTGTTATAATCTTAAGGGGACAGAGATGTTTGTAAAACCACAATTCAGAACTAGCTTGAAGGGACGTTCTACCTCAATCCAGGGAATTAGATTATGGAATGGCTTGGAGAATGTAGTTAAAAATGCCAAGTCACTGTTTACATTTAAGAAAATGATCAAAAGGAATTTGTTGAAAAAATATATATGAATTAGCATAATGTGTATTGTATTATTTATTAGTTATGTATTAGTATTAGAAAATTAGAAAGAGTTAGTCATTTTGTACTACTGGTGGAAGATTATTAATGTGCTTTGTATCAATTTTTAATTATGTATTAGTATTAGAAAATTAGAAAGAATTAGTCATTTTGTACTACTGGTGAAATATTATTAATGTGTTTTGTATCGATTATTAGTTACGTATTAGTATTAGAAAATTAGAAAGAGTTAGTCATTTTGTACTACTGGTGAAATATTATTATTGTTTAATCTGATTGTTTGAAAAAAGGGGCAGATATAATAAGATTTATTCTTCTTTCTGCTTCCTTTCATTTTTTTACATTGTGTACGTATCATTAATGGGATTGTCTTGTATTGTGTTTCTTTTGTAAAAAAATGAACAAATTTAATAAACATAAACATAAACAACCTTCCCTGTTGACAAAAATCCCTGAAGAGATGAGCTTTCTGCCAATGTAAGTGACCAAGGGAAAACACTGTAGTAGATACGGTTTGGCTTTGTTCCAGAAGTTTTGTGAGTCCTTCAGATAAAACTTTCCAAATCTATTTGCACTGCCATTTTGATTTTAGAGAGAAGTACAGAATTTTTTGCCCTATAAGTCACAGTTTTTTGCATAATTTGCATGCCCTGTGACTTATACACCAAAGCGACGTATTAATGGATTTTTCCCCCCCTTATTTATAAACCAATTCTTGGCTGAGATATGACTGTTTTCATTAGTTCCGACTGAAAATATTGAACACTATCATTTTCAGCCACTAGATGGCAGTCGAGTGGTATGATATGCCGTTGTGTCATGCAATAGGTAAAAGTGGCTATTAATGACACAATCAGCTTGCCAAAACCTGCCATCTTCATCCAGCTCGCTTGGAGCAACCATCAAATCAGCTTCATTTTGCTGCGCCACCCCAGCTAAATGCAGCTAATTTGACCATTGAAGTGCATTTATTAAGTAAAAGTTTGAAAGAGCGAAACCTCTTCTGTTACAAATGAAGTCCAGTCATTTTTGTATTGAATGTTTTTTGAACCCACCAGCAATATTTTAAATACACCGAACCATGTGTTCAGCTTTAATGGCTGTACGCCTATATACAGAAGGAAAAATTGTGAGAATAAGTTCAATATTCAGCGAGCTATGACTGATTAAACGCGCAGATACTTCATTGCACCTGTTAAACAGGTTACACTGAGTAGAGCAGGCGATCGTTCCAAGATGGCGGCCCTATGGCTCGTCAGTGCCAGTAGGCAATAGCGGTCAATGCGGGATCTAGCTTTTATATGATATCTGTGGTGCCAACTGCACCTGAACGTAACATCTGCCTGGACGCAACATCCGTGGAAGGGGAGCATGAAGGGACAAACTACCTTCCACTTGTATTTTGCTTTCACTCTGACAGAAAAACAAGCCCAAAAAAGCGACTTAACGTTCAAAACAAGCCCCAAAAGAATCACAACCTGTGACTCACAAAATTTATACGCGACTTTAGAAAAAAACACGCCCAAAGTCGCTTATAATAGGTGGACTTGGCAACTATGCCCCCCTGCCGCCATTTGGCAGCCAATCGATTTTTGGCACAACACCGGTCCACATTTCCGGGTTGTCAGCGGTGACGCATAACAAATGTGACACGTCAGTGATGATGCATAATAGATGCCACGTATATGGCGAAGTGACATATTTATGGATTTTTCCACTTCATTAGACATATTTGGACTGATGCAACTTATAGAGCGGTGCAACGGGTATGGCAGAAAATACTGTAGTTTTCTCCTGAAGCACTTCCGAACAAGCCATGACCTTTGACCTAAGGAGAATTTCCTGCCATCCCTAAAAGACTGTCCACCGTCTTAAATGTTCTCCACCTGTGAATAATCTTTCTCTGTAGAATGATACCGTACCATACCACTTTTTTAGGGTCGTGGGTTCGAGCCCTACGTTGGGCGCTTAAACTTTTCATATACTGTTGGTTCTGCTGTTGGCGGCCTTCGTGGCCGTGCCCCTCTCTGGTCTAGAGCTCAATGGCCTGGCGGTCGGAGAGGTGTTTTTGCCTCGCTCCTTGGGTGGACCTTGGCGAACTGGGAGGGGTATGTAGGGTCAGCGGGGGAGCTGACTCGCTGCGGGAGCATTGCTCCTGCAGTTATTTTCTCCCCATCCCTCACCACGCACCTCCGCCCTCTTCATCTCAAATTAATACATGTAGGGATTTTGAGACTCGGGTGCGCTGTAAACGTTTTTACATCTCTGTTGTTCAGAACCACCTGGGACTCAATTTTATTATACACTTCAGACATTCACTCATAAACATCCTCATAAAAGTCACATATAGGGAATGGAATGAGCACTATGGTTATGGGTGGCGGGATGACATCACTCTCGCCCCCTGTGCCTATGCTCACTCACAATTATGCAACAACACACACCAACAGCACATTTGGGGACGGGGTGTATGTGTCGGGGTCTAGATTTGTTAATTTCAATTTTATTTATTTATCTATATAAATATATATATTTTTATTTTATTTTATTTATTTTTTCTCTCACCCCCCTGGTTGCCTGGCGGACATTCTGGGGGTGGGCCGTCGGGGGTTGTCCTGGGATATGGGGAGGTTCGGGGCCTGGGGGTTCGCCATGGGTGGGGCTGGCATTGCGCTCTCCCTGGGGCTGCTTGGGCTCGGGTGTCCTGTCCTGTCGGCAGGGCGAGGGTTGGGCCGAATCTTGGATGTCGGCTACTCTCCACCCCAGAATGAATGGGCCTACCTCCTGGGTTTGGGTATGGGCTTTCCCATGTAGGGCGCAGGTACATGTCTTGGACCTAGGGGGTATAGAGGGTGCATCAGGATTATGAATGGAACGTGTCGTTATTGTTTGTCTTTGTGTGAGTGAGGATGAGGGTGGGTCTGAGTGAGTGTGTCTGTGTATGACTGTCTAATTGTCAGGCTGGGATTTGGACTGCCCCCTCTCTGTTACATCTAAGGCTACTTGATGTTGCGCTCCTACCACGTGGCCCCCGGGTGGGTGTCCTTTTTCCTGCGGGTGGGCTGGGGGCCCTTGCTGGCGCTTTCAGGGGTTAGGCACTTGGGCGTGTGTCGGCTCGGCCTGGTGACTGCCTGGTGGGGCTCGGGTCCTCTGGTCCTATCGGGTCTGGGCCTGAGGGGTGGGCGTCCCCGGTGCCCGGGCCTCGGTGTCCGGGCCTGAGGCTACGTCAGTGCAACGGGCTCTTGCAGCGGGCTCCGGCGGGGCCTGTGGGCTTGTCGCTGTTGGCCCCCCGGGGGGTCATTGTGTGTGGTCGCTGGTGGAGCTCGTCCGGTTCTCCCCCTTGGTCGGATCTGGGGAGTGGGCGAGTGGCTCGTCCTGTTCGGGTGGCCCTGGGGACTCTGGGCTCGGGGTCCTTCTTGGGGTCTTGGGCTTTGATCGCCCCTTCGTCTGCCTCGGGCCTTGGGGGGACGGTTCTCTGATGCTTCACGGTCGCTTGAAGCCTGTTTTCTCCCTAATCTTATTTGCAGATTGCCAACATTGAAATGGCTGTATCTTCTTCTTTTTTTTTTTGAGCGACATGTGTTTGGCATCATCGGATAGCTTAGAACCCACACTTTAAGATTCTGTAAATAACTCAAAATGACCCAGGGGAGACTTGTTCCTGGTTTTGCCACGGCCAGTCACAAATGTTCTATTGGAGGAACCTTATTCACTTATGCATGCTCACAACCACACACAAATGGATGCAGGGATGTATATGTAGATATCATACCATACCATACCATACCATTTTATTTATAAAGCACTTTGAACAGGAACAAGTCCACACCATATGCAGATATGTAGATGGATATGTGATATGAATGCATATGTATGTATACTGTATATATATATTTGTAGGTATGGGTATGTTTATTTATGGAAATCTACTGCAAGGTCATGAATATTATTAGTCTTTATGCATGTATGTTTCGTTGCTGTGTTCTGACATGTGCTTTGCAGGATTGCGGACGGAGGTTGGGTGTGTTTGCCTTGTGCTCTTTTTGTGGATAATTGTGGTTTTGTTGTCTTACTTTCTATCTTTCCTTTCTCTCTATAAAAAATAATAATAATAATTCATATCGGTGTGAGAGGATGGCTGTAAGGTGAGAAGGGAGGCCATCTATAAAAGAAAAAAAAAGAATGATACCGTACCATACCACTTTTTTATAAAGCATTAACAGCAGCAACAAGGCCAACCAAAGTGCTGTACAGCAAAAACAAACAAGCAAAGCACACAGTAAAAAACACATACTGGTAGATCACACAACATTAAAGGTATTGTGACATGATGCTAAAACGTAGACATCTTTAGAAAGAGGAGCTACTCAGCTTTGATTTTTTTGTACACTGATGCTTCGAATAATTAATATATAAAAGTATTTTTTAATAAAATAGTTCTAGCAGTGCGTCACAGTTTTCAGGTGGAGAAAGGAGGGGTCAAACGCCGACGCATTTTTATGACGCAATGTAAAGAACGCACATTGTAAATAACAATGGCAGAGAATATAGAAACCGAGGAATTAAGCAATTTAAGTGAAGATTTGAGCGATTTGTCTTCAGTTTGGGAAGCCGAAGTTAGTTCGAGTGATGAACAAGAAACAGCTGGTTATAATGTAGGTCTGCAGCCGTATTTATTTGAGCCTTACCGTTCAGGGAGCGAGGGGGACTCCGAGATTTCTTGACAAAGTTTTTCATCTTTTGGGAAAGTGAAAAGGCTCACTTGTTCACTGGCGATATTAGAACACCCAAATGCGACACAACGTACCGGCATTTTTCAAGTTATACAAAAATAATAATAAAAGGCGATCTTGAAGACGATGAAACTGCGTGCTAATAGCAGCCGCAGACTGAACTCCATGTCCCTATGCCACACGGCGTCGCATGCGCAAGTACCCGAAATTCTCGTGACGAAACACGACGCCAAGTTTAAAATCACTTTGAAAAAAATTTTCATTGATTTATCACTTTGCTTGTAAAAACGAACATAGTTGAATGATGCAACATGTACTGTATTTTTCATTCATTCAACCTTTATTTAGTCAGGTAAATCTTTTGAACCTCATGGGCTCATTTACGAAAGCGACCTGCTAAAACTAAAGAACAATGAACAGCAATGGTAGAATTTCCTTAAACAATAAACAAACAAACAATAAACAATAGAAAACAAAAGAGAGAGAAAAATATATATATATATATATACAATATATATATATATATATATATATATATATATATATATATATATATATATATATATATATATATATATATATACATTCCTCCTTTTAACAAAGTATCAAAAAACTAGCAAAACATTATAAGGTATATGTATAAAATCAAAGACAGGAACAAATCTGCATTGGTTTTTGCCAGGATTCCAACAGATTCTGAAAACCATTTAGAGAAGTCAAGGTCGAGAGCTTCAGATCTTTTTGTAAGATATTCCATGAAGCAGGAGCAGAGTAGGAGAAGGCCCTTTAAAACTCAGCCAGTTTTATAGCTATTGAGGTAAGCGTCAACGTGGTAGTAGCCGTATATGTTGTGCCACTTTATGCATAGTTCCAACATCATGTCACAATACCTTTAAAGATAGATTATGGTTTGAAAATGACTATTGACCATTCCCAAAATGATGGGCAGCAACCGTTTCTTCTGTAAAGTCATTGCTGATGTCTTTCCATCTTGATGTTATGCAAACAAATATGTACTGTGTTAGAATACTGGAAAGAGTTGCTTTAGTTTAATATTCTGCAATGGCTGCTGACAAAATGAAGTTTGACACATTCACCGAAAATTCTAAATGTTTCCTAAAACGTTCATTACTTCCTGTCATGAAAAATGGACGATAATGTTATTGCCTGTGTGTTCATTTATCTGATTGTTAGAAAATTGTCTCAGACATTTGATGGAAATGAAACTATCACACAGTATTCACTGGCAATACATCTAGATCTTAATACCTTACGGAGTCAACTTGATTCAAGAATCTTTTGTATTTGATTTGTCCTTCGCTGTCAGAATGGACGTATTTTCAAACGAGCATATTAGTGCATAGCCACCCTAAGCTCATCATGCAGCAGATGGATTTCCTGTGCTGCAGTCAGCCACAGACTCCCTTTAAATGAGAACTTAAGTCTGAAAGGACAGAGACAGCTGATTAAAACGAGTCCAGCACTTTCAAAATCAACAGTTCTTGTATCTATCAAAGGTTCCTGTGGGAAATATGGTTTCAGATTCACTCGTTAAAACTTATTGTTAGAACTTGTAGTCTGTGTTGATGATGACCCTCAGCTACTACCACGTTGACGCTTACCTCAATAGCTATAAAACTGACTGAGTTTTAATCCTTTTCAGTTGATGTGCTTGCCTTTTTGTGCATGGCCATCTTGAATCAGGTTGACTCCTAAGGTTAAGTTGTACCGTATTTTCCACTGTACATGTTGCACTGCCGTATAAGTCGCATCAGTCCAAATATGTCTAATAAAGTGGAGAAAAAAATACGTCCCTTCGCCATATAAGTTGCATCTATTATACATCACCACTAAGGCTGCATGATTAATCGCATTTGCGATTATTTCGCGATATGTTAAAACGTGATTCACTAATCGCACGGGCTGCGATTTGACTGGTCACGTGACTTGGGAGTGAGCCGACTGGCCGCGCGCAGCTCTGAACGGAGCAAAACAGAGCAGAGCAGGGAGGAGGAGACCGTGCGCTCCAACACAGTTGCTTCAGGCTCGACAGAAGTCATAAAAGTTATAAATTCAGGTAAGTTAGCCCATGTAAACGTGTATCTGAGCTTAGAGGCTGAAACACAGAGACCGCGGGAGATAAACAGAGCGCGAGCTGGTCATGTGACCGGGTCTGTTTTGACGGCGCTCTGTTAGCAGCTAGCTCAACAAGCTAACGTTCTGCGTGAAAAAGCGCATTAATTATTTGATAAAAAAAAAACAGTTGTGTCGTTAGTGATATGAATTAATACAGAACCAGTAAAAAAAAATCGCATTTTAAATCGCGATCGCAATTTATAGAAAAAAAATCGCGATTAGATTATTTTCCTAAATCGTTCAGCCCTAATCACCACAGATGTGTCACGTTTGTTGCACGTCACCGCTGACCACCCGGAAATGCAGGCCGGTGTTGTGCCAAAAATCAATTGGCTGCCAAATGGCAGCTGCAGGAGTGTGCAAGGAAGGACTTTAATAAAAAGTGAACAAGATTAGCACTTAAAAACAATTATTTGTTTGCATGACATTATAGCAAAGGTGTGTCTCAGTTGAACTTTTACTTAATAAATGCACTTCAATAGTCAAATTAGCTGCATTTTGCCGGCGCGGTATAGCGAAATGAAGTTGATTTGATGGTTGTTCCAGGCATGATCTCAAAACTGGACAAAAGTGGCAGGCAATGGCAAGCCGATTGTGTCATTAATAGCCACTTTTACCTACCAATACATGACACAACGGCATGCCATCTAGTGGCTGAAAATGGTAGTGTTCAATGTTTTCAATGTCAGAATGAATTAAAACGGTCATATCTCAGCCAAAAATTGGTTTATAAATATGGGGGGGAAGCATAAATGAGTAGCTTCCATGTGTAAGTCGCAGGGCATGCACATTATTGCAAAAAACAGTGACTTATACGCCGAAAATACAGTAAATGTGCATCCTCTGATTACTTTTTGAAGGTTTCATTGAAATCCATTCAGCGATTCATGAGATATTTTACTAACAGATACAAACAATCATACACTGACATAGGCTAAAACTCTCTGCTTTTTTGTAGTTGGTGGTGGAGAAAATATGTTTTGGGTTTGTTGGATCCCCATTCTGACACCAACCTCTTGGCTCGATTTGTCTCTTCTTCTTTTGTTCTCAGTACTGTACAAACAACCGGTTCAGAGAGTACCGGTAGTTCTGGGTTTGTTTTAGTTAGTTTTATTTTTTGTCTTTTTATAAAATAAAAAAGACAGATGTTATCACATGACACACCTTCTGAGACCTTCTCAAAATGAATGCCACAGATTTCTTCCATTATTTATTGCTGCAAACAGTTATGATGTGCAGTCGGTTTATTTTAGATGGTTTTTATTATGAAACTTTGTGATAATACCTTTATTAATTAAAAACTAAATCTGTTAGCTCATAAA
>JBBPBX010007487.1:9393-20213 GCA_038048925.1 Garcialebias charrua
GCTCACAGTGTCTCGGCAGCTGGAGTGCGGGGCGCAATCTTTCCTGCTGATTCTAAGCCAGAGCAAATGGCTTCGGCACAGCTAGGTTTGCCGTTTGCCACTTCCTGGATATGCCGGGCAGAACATGTACCGTATTTTCCGGACTATATGTCGCAGTTTTTTGCCTAATTTGCATGCCCTGCGGCCTATAGAGAGGTGAGACTTGTTTAAGGATTTTCCCCATATTTTTAGACAAATATTTGGCTCAGATATGACCGTTTTTCATTTTGGCAAAAAAGGTGCAGTGCCACTTTTGTCCGCTAGGGTACACCAACCGTTCCCACCTCATGTGTCCGAAGGCAGTCTCCTCTGGTTGGACTCACTCTGTCGCTGCCCGGCCTCCTGCTCTGGAGGTAACCACTGTTAGCTGTGGTTGTTAGCAAGATAAGTCAAGAACCACAGGACAGATTTTTATCAAACTTACAGAAAGTAATCACTGTATGGACATTTACAAGTGACTAGCTTTATGAGATGTTTGAGATAAAAAAAATTGATGTTTTATAGACATAACGTGTCGCGTTAGCTTCGGGTTATTTTCCTGCTACTATTTGTCTAAATAACTCATAAACCACACCGCAGATTTTCTTGAACCCTACAGAACATAATTACTTGGTGGTCATTTACAAACTGTGACCTGTATGAGACATTTGAGATAAAATTCGATTGATTTATAATTTATTTTGCAGTGCACGCGACCGTTTGGAAGACGTCAAAGCGAAACAATTTAAATCCAGCAGATTTGACCATTTCGTGAATTTATTAAGGAACGGTTAAGCTCAGGAACCCTTGTGCTATAATGTCAGCTATAATTTTTAGCAAACAAATAATTGTTTTTACCAGTGTTAATCTTGTAAAGTCCTTCCGTGGTCGCTCGCTTCTGTGGCCGCCATTTTCAGCAGGGCAGTGACGCATAATAGATGTGACCTAAATAAAGGTGCGATCTGTTTATGGATTTTTCCAATTTTTTTCCAATAATTGGACAAAGCGACCTATAGAAAGGTGCGAGCTATCAGGCGGAAATTACGGTACGAGTGTTCCTCTTTAACTGCTGGAGGAAGAAGAAAAAAACCTGTCTGCGGCAGCCCTGTCTCCAACCCTCTAGCTGAGAGGGGGGGAGTGAGGCTGCTAGCTAACTCCTAGTTGAAGGTGGAAACGTCCGAGACTTCCCTAGCGCTCCAAAAGGAAAAACCGAGAGTCTACCTGCATGTTCTGCTCTGAGGTAGCTTCGCAGATAGCGTGCAATCGGAGCTGAGGACATATCTTCTTCTGTGTCTTAGTTTTCTTATGCTGCTTGCGTGGACTAAAGTATTCAGTGCTGGCAGCTAGGAGTGGGGATAAACCCGCTAGTAGCGACAGCCTTAAAGGGGACCAAAGATGCAAAATTCACTTTTTAATGTTTTTTTTACTCAACGTTGGGTATGTAATTCTTAAAAAAACAGTCCTAGGACCAAAAAAATGCACCCAGTGGTATATTTACTCTAAGCATAGGCGTAACATCCTGAAGGACTGGTGGGGACAAATCCCCACCAATGCTGACCTCTAGTGGACAGTCCCCACCAATATTTTGTTCACATATTTTACTTTTTATTTTATTTTATTGAACATTTAACCCTAACCCTCTGATTAAAACCCCATTCATGCCGCTACTCAGAAAGAAAAGAAAAAAGTTATCTCCGTTTCACACCGTCAACGAACCCCAACAAAAAAAAAACAACAACAACAACTGCCGAACAGCTGCTCTGTCCAGCAGTGGCTCTGTATTTAGTTAGTACGCACTGCGCAGTTTGCAAGACTCCCATGGCGTGCAGAGGAGCTGTCTGATCACCCTACACGGCAAAATACGACCAAAAAGTAAGTCATTAAATAGTTTTGGTGCACAGTACTCATGGTGTTATTGTGTTTACAGTGTGCATGCATTTCCTGAACGTAAGTAAATCGTTTTGATGACGTTTTGCGTGTAATATGTGCGCAACTTCAGGAGGAGCGAAAACTACGTTTGTTTATGTGTGAACAGTGTGCGCGAAGTTAGTCTGAGCTTTGTGAATTTAATTTAAACAAAACAGTATTATCATCCTGCTGCAGACGGAGGAGGGATGGAGGACGAGTTTAAGAAGTGGCTGCAGATACTTCTACTAGCATATTTAGCTCCATCTACTAGCAACTCACGGTGAATCAATAAACAAGCTGAAAACAATCTGAAAAGCTCTGAAACAGGTGGAGCATGTTCTTATTTATCTTGAAGCAGACACAGAGCTAAAGCCTTAAAGTCCTCCATCACTGAGTCTGCCTGTTAGTTTCAACATCAGGTGTACCAGCACGTTCATGCTGCAGGGCAAGACAGGTCATGCTGCCATGCTGCTGCAATACTGTGAAATAAATGCTGATAATTGTTTTATTTTTATTAATTACTGTAATTGCATTTGTAATGATAGTGTGCACCTACTATTTTTAGTTTGGAGCAAGCCTGGATAGATTGTTGTACTCAGTGCAGCTCCTACGGATTAAATGTCCTCTAAATAGCTTCATTTCATTTTCAGAGTTTCTATCGGCCAAATTGTGACATCATATGCTTAGAAGATTCTTCCCAATGAGCAAAGTGGATTCTACACAACACATCAAGAGCACTGTATGAAGCTAGGGAGAAAATAACAATCTTAATTGTTGTTGTTTTTTACAAACCAGATCCAAAAAAGTTGGGACACTAAACAAATAGTGAATAAAAACTGAATGCAATGATGTGGAGGTGCCAACATCTAATATTTTATTCAGAATAGAACACAAATCACAGATCAAAAGTTTAAACTGAGAGAATGTATCATTTTAAGAGAAAAATATGTTTTTTCAAAATTTCATGGCATCAACAAATCCAAAAAAAGTTGGGACAAGTCCATTTTTACCACTGTGTGGCATCCCCCCTTCTTCTTACAACACTCAACAGACGTCTGGGGACAGAGGAGACCAGTTTCTCAAGTTTAGAAATAGGAATGCTCTACATTCATGTCTAATACAGGCCTCTAACTGTTCAATCGTCTTGGGCCTTCTTTGTTGCACCTTCCTCTTTATGATGCACCAAATGTTCTCTATAGGTGAAACATCTGGACTGCAGGCTGGACATTTCAGTACCGGATCCTTCTCCTACGTAGCCATGATGTTGTGATTGCTGCAGAATGTGGTCTGGCATTATCTTGTTGAAAAATGCAGGGTCTTCCCTGAAAGAGATGACGTCTAGATGGAGCATATGTTGTTCTAGAACCTGAACATAGTTCTCTGCATTAATGGTGCCTTTCCAGACATGCAAGCTGCCCATGCCACAAGCACTCATGCAACCCCATACCATCAGTGATGCAGGCTTCTGAACGGAGAGTTGATAACAACTTGGGCTATCCTTGTCCTCTCTGGTCTGGATGACATGGCGTCCCAGTGTTCCATAAAGAACTTCAAATCGTGACTCATCTGACACAGAACAGTCTTCCATTTTGCCACACTCCATTTTAAATGACCCCTGGCCCAGTGAAAACGTCTGAGCTTGCTTAGAAATGGCTTCCTCTTTGCACTGTAGAGTTTCAGCTGCAACGGCGGATGGCACAGTGGATTGTGTTCACTGACAATGCTTTCTGGAAGTATTCCTGAGCCCATTCTGTTATTTCCTTGACAGTGGCATTCCTGTTTGAGGTGCAGTGACGTTTAAGGGCCCGGAGATCACGAGCATCCAGTAGAGTTTTACGGCCTTGACCCTTACACACAGCGATTGTTCCAGATTCTCTGAATCTTTTGATGATGTTATGCACGGTTGATGATGATAACTTAAAAGTCTTTGCTATTTTACGCTGGGTAACACCATTCTGGTATTGCTGCACTATCTTTCTGCGCAACAATGGTGGAATTGGTGATCCTCTTACCATCTTGGCTTCTGAGAGACACTGACACTCTGAGAAGCTCTTTTTATACCCAATCATGTTGTCAATTGACCTAATTAGTGTTAATTGGTCTTCCAGCTGTTCGTTATATGCTCAATTTCCTTTTTCCAGCCACTTATTGCTACTTCCCAAATGTTTTGGGATTTGTTGACACTGAAATTTTGAATCAACATATTTTTCCTTTAAAATGTTACATTTACTCAGATTAAACTTTTGATCTGTCATCTATGTTCTATTATGAACAAAATATTGACATTTGCCATCTCCACATCATTGCATTCAGTTTTTTAGTGTCCCAACTTTTTTGGAATCCGGTTTGTAGTATTATTTTCATTCATTCATTCAACTTTTATCTTTATTATCTTGTAATGCACTTTGGACAATGCAAGTTGTTGCTGGAAGGTCCTATTTAAATAAAGTTTATTATTGTTATTCCTGTTAACAATGTCTTTCTGTATCGTGCCTTCTTACAAAGACCTTTTGTATAAAACTTGTGTGCTGATGTAATGAAAATGAAGGTGTTAATAACAATGTACAATGATCTGACAGGATAAATGCTAACTCAGGGAGTCATACAGCTGTTAAACTGCTACTCAGTGTCATACAGCTGTTGAACTGCTAGTAAGGGTGTCATACAACTGTTATTGTTATTACGACATACACAATTGAAAAAAGTACCGGTACTTTGTCCAAAAAAGCAGATGCAGCATTTTCGATTTCCGTCCCCACCAACTTTCAACACAAAGTTACGCCCTTGACTCTAAGTATATTTATTTTTCAGTGATATAAATGTCTTGTTTTCAAATCCAACGGCTTGTGATGTCCCAAGCCGTAGGACAACCCACCCCAACCTGAGTCCAGCCCCTCACCTAGCAACCCCTGGTGATGCTCCACCCACTTCAGTATAAAAGACGTCACGGTTGTTTTTCCTGAGTTCATCTCAGAGTTTGATGTTTCGTTGTTGTTAAAATGCAGTACCGCTAATAACTAATTATCTATCAGTAAAAACGAAAAAACTTATTTACGGGCTCTTAAATCAACCGGACGACTGCTCACGGACCATATCCGGTCAGCGCCGGATGTGGTCCGTGAAAAAAAAGCGGTGCTCGCACTAAGCAGTTAGCAGCCAGTGTGTTACTCTGCAGCCTTATTGCTTGTTTTCGAAGAGTCAGACGAAGAGTTTTTAACATGGAGGGTGAACTTATGGATGTTTCTCAGCGGCCTACGCGACGCGTCAGCGCCTCATTTGCCCTGCCCAAAATGGCGGCCGGACACGAAGGACTTTACAAGAAAACACGGTAAAAACAATTATTTCTTTGCTGAGAAAAAATATATTTCTTATGTAATGTAATGTAAAATTTTGAATTTATTTTTTTCACAGTACTGCTATTATTTTTTCACGTCTTCTGCCTCTGGGTCTGACTCAGGGTCCCCTTTGGAGGGCGGAGTTAATGTAAACAGATTTTGAAGGGCGTGGCCTTCAGAGCTCATTATCATAAACAGCTCGTTCAGAACGGAAGTCAGAAAAGGCAGAACTAGAAAGGGGAAATTTTATTATCTAAGAATTATTTTGTGTATTAAATTGAATGAACATGGTCTGGATAGCCCACAGACATACCATAAAAATTTATAGGACCTATAATTGGTAATTAATTATATATTATAATTTAATGTACAAAGAGATGAAAAAAGTTTTTTCATCTGTATAAACCTGTAAAAATAATATTTGTACAAGAGGGTAATATTTATACGTTAAAAAACATGTTTTGTGTTAACAGGATTTAATTCTAACTTTTAAACTTAGCCAACATTAATAAATCAGGCATTAATAAAAAAATTGCCTCACCTGTCCAACAGCATACAGGGGTTCACTTGGGATGTCATGGAATCACCTGCTGACAGCTTGGAGGAGCCTGCTTCTCAAAGTTTTGATGCTGTCCATACTGTTATCAGCGAGCAGGCGTTTAAAATGGTGACGGCTGGGATCACTTCAGCTGCAGAGGAGGTTGCTGAGCTGATTCTGGTTAACTCCTCAAAGGGTTCTAGCACAGTCACAATCTTTCCCAATAAACTCCACAGGTTGACTGACAGTGTTCCTGGCAAGCTGTTTAGCAATTTCTGGGTAATCCCTTTAGCTTTTACGTTGTGCAGCGGAAGTTTACCTTGCTGCTGGAACGAGTCCAGAAGTGATTTCTGTCGGCTCCTTTTGTCTTTCTCCCGCCGGGCTAAACAATCGTCGTGCTCTTTACTGTGGTGCTTTTTCAAATATTTCATCAAGTTTGTCATATTATATGACGCGGCGGAGCTTCCTCCTCTCTGTACAGCGGCTCTGCAGACATGCACGCTGCTGTCTTGCTTTGCGGTGTTTCAAGAGGAAAACACATCCACACAGCGGACATGTTCGCGGACATGCAAAAATCAATAAACTCTGACCGACTCTGATGCCAAGATGCAAAGTTGGTTAGCCGTTAGCTACAGTCCTCCAGTCCTCAGTCCTCTGTGTTTACTCACGTTTTACCTGGCTGGCTGCAAGGGGCAAACTAGGAAATGGATTTCCTGAATGTGAGGCGGGTCTTATTACTCTGGGCTCATAAGACATGCCTCCGTTCAGGAAATAAATCCATTCCATAGTTTGAAGACAACTGCATCATGGATCGGAAATATCGGCAGGTTGGATTCGATATCCGATACTTAAATTATGCTGGTATCGGATGCCGATACCGATACTGGATCGGATCGGCCCCATCCCTACTGTAAATCAGATAGTTGTTAGATCGTCAACCTTTTTTTTTTAGAGCTTTAGATCTTTTTATTGGATGGTGGTTTTTCTCTAAAGCTCATAGCTGCAAACTTTACGTGATGGATTTAAACCAACAAAGATGAAACAAACACACTGATGGATTTAAAGTTAGAGGAACTTATTGCAAAGTATGACATCAAACCTAAAACAAATTACCGGTATCTTAAACGGTTTTGATTCAGTTTTAAATAGTTAACGTCCGTAGTTCACCAGATATAATCGTACAAAGTTCGGAAATGCAAGTGCGCACTCAGTGTCAACACAGTACTTTTTCAATTAGCTTGTTTTACTGAACAAATCTAAGAATAAACTGACAAATGTCTTCATCCTAAATAGTTATTCTATGAATGCCTCTATTGTTGACTTATCATCAGTCATTTTAGCTGTTTCTGTAGGTAAACAAACACACTTTGATTGTTTCTGTAGGTAATTAAACAACTTTGACTGTTTCTGTAGGTAAACAAACACACTTTGGCTGTTTCTGTAGGTAAACAAACACACTTTGGCCGTTTCTGTAAGTAAACAAACATACTTTGGCTGTTTCTATAGGTAAACAAAACACACTTTGGCTGTTTCTGTAGGTAAACAAACACACTTTGGCTGTTTCTGTAGGTAAACGAACACACTTTGGCTGTTTCTGTAGGTAAACAAATACACTTTGGTGTTTCTGTAGGTAAACAAACACACTTTGGCTGTTTCTGTAGGTAAACAAACACTGACTTTTCATTTCATGTAAACTTTGCCCTTTATAAAGCTTTCGCTTTATTGGGTTTACCCGCGCAACGTGCCAAAAACACTGAAAACTTCTAGTCCACGCCCACCTACTATGGGCCCCACCCGGTCCTGCTATAAAACCGCCTCTGGACCGGTGGTCTGCTCCCGTTTTTCTTCAGCCAACGCTAAGAACACGAGTGAAATTCTAACATGACTTCAACTAAGAAGACCATTAAGATTTGCCCCGCGTGCAAGACGGGCTACATCCTGTCTTCGGACCCGCACGCCATCTGTGAAGGCTGTCTGGGAGCGGTCCACGCTCGACAAGCCATGGACTCGCGTTTCTCCTGCCCAACCTGCACTTTTTTAACGGCTGAGGAGAACCAACGCCGGTTATAGCTCTTTCCCTCCGCGGAGGCTGAGTTTCAGCCGAGGGGGGACGTTTCGTTCTAGGACCTGTTGGATGAGCTGGTTGCCAACACGTCCCCCTCCACAGAGACAGCTAGCAGCCGTGACCCGACCTCTTGTTTTGGAAGTTTGGAGCCGGCTTCGCCTTTTTTCTATGGAGCTCAGCTGAGAGAGCTAGCAGTCGTGCTCCGACCTGTCCTTTGGAAGGTCCGGAGCCGACACTGTCTTCCAACGAGGGACCTGAATCCACTAGTGCCCGCAGTCCAGCCTGCCTGTCCAGAGGTCTGGACTCGGCGCCACACCCGCGCTCCGAAGCTGGGTCGATGAGCAGCCGAGCGTCATCTCCAGGAGTCGTGTAGCCAACGCCGTCTTCAATGACCGCCCCCTCAAGCACCCAGGGGTCTCTGCTCCACGTTCTCCCTGAGATCATCAGGAGGTCTGTGAGAACCTGCGATCTGGAGGTCCCTGAAGGTACGACTCAGGCCACTTTGACTCTGTTGGCGGGAAGATTTGCCACCCAGCACAGCGGACAACCGGACCCAATCTGGCCTTGTGTCCACCTTACTTCAAGGCGCTGACAGTGAGCCCCTGAAGCTAGGGCCCCTATCTTTTCATACGTGCCCATTACCAAGGTACAGGGGCTCACAGACCAGTTTTTCCCCGCTGTCCCTTGACTAGAGCCCAGCCTGTCCGCGGTCTTTGGAGTAAGGGCGGCGAAGCACGTCGGCAAACAAATTACTCCACCTGCCGCCAACAACCAGCTCACCGCAAAGCTGACGGACAAGATCTACCAGTGTTCGTCCCAGGTAGGTGCGGCTACAAACAACATTGCGTTGCTGGCCCTCAGCATCGTGAAGGAGGCAAAAGAGGACAAGATCGGCACAGTAGCAGACACAATCGCAAACCTCTGAGCAGCGCTCGCTACGTGCTTCGCACGTATCTCGTCCTGGGAAACGCTGCTTCAGAGACAGCTGTGGTTAAAATTGTCCCCAGCAATCCCAGAGGACGTCAAAAAAGAACTCCTTGAGGACCCGCTGTCTCCACAGGGACTTTTCGGCCCCCACTTCCAGTCTGTCTTTAATCAGCTGCAATCTTCAGAAGCCCTAGAGAAGGTGCGTAAGCACGTTGTAACCCCTCGGGCAGACCCCCGTGCTACCCGGACACCTGTCCGCTGGCGGGACCAAAGCAGATCTCACCGCCAGCAGCAGAGGCGCACAACAGCAACTGCAACTTTTGTTGCACCTCTTCCTCCAGCCTCAAACAGAGGTCATTCGCCCCAGGTGTTCCAGAGACCCAGGACTTTTCGAGGCAGAGGCCGACAACAGTCCTCATGGCCGAACCAGACACAAGACATGAGGAGAAGACATTTTTTAAAAATGATGGTTTGCTAGGGATGTGTTTAATATGAGCAGTGTTTTTGATGAGAAAAATAAAGAAACCGTCTCAGAAAGCAGAATTTTTCATTCAGACATGCTGAATTCATCTCTCCCGGTTTTTGTAAACACATCTCCTAAAATGAATAAGAAAGTTGACATGAAAGAACTTTTCAAAGGTGAGCAGAAGGTGAAAATGTTTTGCTGTAACGTTACACAAACAGAAAGCCGCACTGCAGTTGCTCGCAGCGAACTCTGCATGAACCCTGCAGCCCCGCCTCCCCGCATATCAAAGTCAAAGTCAAAAGTCAAAGTCAACTTTATTGTCAGATCTGCAATATGTACTGTACAGGACATACACAGGACCGAAATTGCGTTTCTCTCAGTCCCTCGGTGCAACAGTAAACATCTAAACATTGAAACACTGAAACATATAATAATAGACATAAGCATAAAATAGTAAAACTAACACTGTCCTGAGTTTTTTTTTTTTTGCATAGCGGTGCAAGAGCATGAAAATCCACACCAACTCTAAAACTAAAACATTAAACATTTAATGAACATAATACTGTCCTGAGTTTTTGCATACTAGCACAAAAAAAAGAGTATAAAAAGTATAACTAAAATAAACTAAAGGTTTCTAGCATTGACATTTGCAAAGTGGCAAAGCAGCGTATGAGTCAATGTACACAGTATATGTATGAGGTAGTAGTTGATGTTGTTATAGAGGCAAAAAGTGGCATATGCAGTAAGGCACATTGGGCATCCCTAAATAAGACCGTTCAGAGCACACTGTATATGTACCAGCAGTGGTGTAGATATTAGAGTAGTGTAAATAAATGTAAACAGTAGTAATTACATGTAAGCAGTAGTAATAAAAGTAAACAGTATTAATAAATGTAAACAGAGAATGTAAACAGTATTATGATTATAGGCAGTGATGTAATACAGACATTAGTGCAAGTATGAGAAGTAGTGCAAACTGTATGAGCACATGACCGAGAGTTTAGTGAAAAACTTTGTGTTGAGTGATAATGTGTGAGAAAGTTTTAGTGTTAAGGCAGTTCAAATGGGAGGGGGGGCAGAGCAGGCAGAGTGTTTAGCATTCTGACTGCCTGATGAACAGAGCTGTCTCTCAGTCTGCTGGTTCGAGCCTGGAGACTCCTCAGTCTCCTCCCTGATGGCAGTAGTCTGAAGCAGCTGTGTAGTGGGTGTGTGGGATCACCTGCCATGCGGTGGGCTTTCCGAGTGAGGCGTTTGCTGTGTAAGTCCTGCAGTGAGGGCAAGGAGGTGCCCACGATCTTCTCAGCTGCTCTCACAATGCGCTGGAGGCTCTTGCGGCAGGATGCAGTACATGCACCAAACCACACAGTGATGCAGCTGGTCAGGACACTTTCTATGGCACCTCTGTAGAAGGTGCTCATGATGGGGGTTGAAGCTCCAGCCCTTTTCAGCTTGCGGAGAAAGTAGAGACGCTGGTGAGCCTTCTTTGCCAGTGCTGCAGTGTTCCTGCTCCAGGACAGGTCCTTTGAGACGTGCACTCCCAGGAACTTGGTGCTGTCTACTCTC